>VYZW01049045.1:1131-11886 GCA_013401315.1 Balaeniceps rex
TTTGTCTGGGAGTGCAGTCAGAGCAATCCACGTTCTTCCTTCATCATGCCAGGAAAGCATCTGTGAATACTTGGTGACAAGTGCTCAAAAATTCTGTGGTAAGAAATAAATAAATAAGTCTTTTGCTAAGGCATTGTTTTGCTTTCTCCAAAATGGATACTATTCGAACTAGTTCTACTTTATTGCGAAGAGATGACCCAAACTCTCATGACAGGAGAAGATAGGAAGATAGGAAGAAGGCGTACTGTAAATGGCTGCTATGTTTTACCATGTTCATGGTGAAACACATGATGCTGAGAGGAACTACTTTATCTCCACTCTGTTGTTGTGTGCCAAAGGTTCTAACTGAAGGAAAGAATTTAAACTATTAGTGCAGACGTAACATGAACCTAGAGGCTTAGCTAGTAAATCACAAAAGGGATCACAGTTACATTTTATGATCAAGATAGAGCATGAAGCTGAACTTTATCTAAGGTCTAAGTTTCCATCTGCATTTTCTCTTTCTCTCACCACTAGATAGAGAGAAAGCATAAGGAAACTGCATGCCCAGCTCAGCTATGTGCCCCAAGTTATGCGGGATGATTGTGACTACCAGTTTGAAGTCTGAAAATATTCTGGATTATACATTAAACATTAATAAACTGACAAAGTGAATATTTTAAGTTGTTGCAAAGGTTACTATAGACAGCATGGCTAAGCATTGCGGTGGTAAGCCAAAGATGTTATTCCTTTCTGGCTTATTCTCGGCAGTATGCTTATTTTTTCCTTATTTCTCATGTAGTAAAAAGTAAATCCATTAAAACAGAACAGAACAATGCCAAGTCATTAGACTTGTGCAGTCAGTTACAAGCAGAATCCAATTTTTATGTTTGGTTGCATGAATATAAAGATGACATTCATACCTCTTGAAGTCTGCATGGTGCATATCACTACGGCAGGCAGAGACCTGCTTCCTGAGCAGGACTTCCAAAAAGGTCATTGCTTCAGTGTCCCCAGACATTGAACACATTGCTGCAATGCAGGTTCCCATTTCAGCTATACAAATGACAGAATACCAAGGGAATGCTTACAAGTCTGGAAACCCTGTGATACCAAACTTTAAGCTAATGTAAACCACCAGCCATTTTCACTGAGATATATTGAGTAACCGGAAGCTGAAAAATCTAACCTAGAATGACAATAAGGAAAAACATAGGTCCCTCTGAACTGGTTTCAACACTAGTAACCACAAATACAGATTGCAAGATAAGACTCACTTTATCTTACTTCAAACATTTGCAATGTAGATATGTCTACATCTGAACCTAGTCACTCTGGATTTTCCTTATAAACAAAGGAGAGAAATGGGAAGTTTCAGGGCATCTCATCTGATCTACCTTAAATGTCTTCTTTAACATGAGATGAATACTGTACTAGAAATATTTGTATTAATAAACGTTAATAAAATGGGGAATCCAGAGGAACATCTGGATTCTGGAAATGAGCATCTTCTTCTCAGCCACAGAAACCCACAGTACAGACAGCTGTTACTTGCATGTTGATGTTTGTGTTAATTCAAAGGAATCAAAGAAAGCTATGATGGACAACAACTTACATCCACATGAAGAACTTAATGATGAAAACTATGTTTTCCAGTCTTGAATTTCAGATGTTTGCCAACATGTAAGATGGCATGAGTTCATCAAAGACCTCCCAGCATTTCTTCCACACAGTGGAATTTTCTGCTTCAAGCACATACTGTGCAGACTTGAATTAGTACTTGATGCAACAATGCTGACAACAATGGAAGACTTCCATGAATGACATGCAGTTGCATGGTGGTCACCTGAATTACTCAAATTTGGGTATGTGACGTACAAACCAGGAGCTGAAAATAGGAAAGCTCTTGTCTTCACCAGACATCCAAATAGATGCTGATGTAGAAGTAATTGCATGCCGTACGAGACCCTACAGTAAAAGGAGAACAACATCTTGTTCTTGTTACAACATCTAATTAAGAAAAACAATCTGAATCCACACACAGCTCCCTGAAAACAACTTGACCCAACAATTAAAGAAAAATCTTATTCTAGCATTACAGACAAGTTTTAGACTACAAAATAAACATTTCCTATAGGAGGCACATGTCATACAAGATATCCTTTGACTTCTTATCCTAGAGGAACTGCAGGCAGAGTGTATAAGTCTGTCTCATGATACATATCACAAAATTGCCAGGAAGCTTGAAGTATAAGATCTGAGAAGATAACCAGGACGAGATACTTTGGTTAAGCTACTCAACAAGCCTTTACTACTGAACAGGCTAATGACAGGACAGAAGTGACTCATTCATTGCCGCAGCAACCTTTACCTGGTACAAAATAGGAGAATTTGGATTGACATCACAAGGATTGTTTGCTTATGCATCACTTGCCTGTCATTATGCTCTCCCTCTGATGGATTATTCCATTAAGTGGGCCAGAAATAGCATTGACGTCACAAGTCACATCTGCTACTGTAATCATTTGCCTATCTACTATTTTCAGCTGAGAAGGAAACCCAAAAAAGTGTTCATGTTACACAAAGCACCACCAGTTATTTCCTTCAACTTCAAGTTCTTCAAAAAGAGAGTGAAATAGCATACACAGAAATCATCAATAGCTTCTGTCAACTCAACGGAGAAATCAAACTCTTCAGTTGAACTGTAGGAGGAAGTTCACAGACTGCTAACCTGAAAGGAAAAGCTTAAAAAGCTTTTAGCACAGACCTCCTACAAACTCAGAGCTCACACCACAACACGGAATTCTCACCACCTGCACTAGTGCAGAATGGGAGGGAGCAGGCACACAAGCTAAATGAAGATGTATGACAAGGGTTAAAATTTGAAACAGAACAATTGTCCAGATAGTGACCAAACAACAGAAGCAACGATATGGATTAGGCACAGTTCAAAAGCCAGAATTTTCAGAGCAGTTCACTTGAAATAATACAAAAGCCTGTAATTCAATGAAAAGAAAATGTTCACTGCTCTTTAAGTCTCTTGAAGGGGAAGAAATCCCTATACGTGCAAGGTATATGACCATTATAGTACAGTCAGGTTGAAAAGCTTCTTACCTTGTAGAAGTTTACCTGGGCAACTCGGACTACTTCAGGTCCAAGATGTTTTGCACAAATTCAAATCTGATCACTGATCTACTAGCCACTGGGATTACCTGCATGAACTCTGTTCTATCCACAGTTGTCCTCATTTGCCACTTGTCCGTTATTTGTTACTTGCTATCTGGTTAGGAATAAATCAATCCAAACAATGAAGTTACTATCACAATCATGCTTTTATGTCACGGAAAGGACTATATTCCCCTCCATGTGCTGCAGAACTGGAGTTTAGCAGCGGTGGGCACAGCTCAAGCATGCTGTGACGGAGGAAGGCAGAAGTTCTCCTACGTGATTTACCTTCACTTATTTATTTATCTACTGTTCTCTTTGGTTCTCTTCTCTTTAACATACTGTAGCCACTATCATTCTGCTTCTTTAAGAATAACTAGGTAGTGCTGGGTGTACCATTCACACACTCCTCCACCCTGCGCTACCTCTGATATATCCTAGTTAACAGTCTAGCTATAGATCCTCAGCATGTCTAAAGAATGGGAATATCTGACTTTCTTAAAATCTGACCATTTTGAATATATTTGACACCAGATATGTTCACCACACCTTGTATAATTTTTTTTTTACACACACAGAGACACAAAAAAGAAAAAGAGCACTTGGTAAGGCAGGATAGTGATGCAGGCTTGAAATTGTTAGAAGTTTGCAAAACATACAGGAAAGCATACATTCATGCCCTACTTTTTCATAACAATTCTTCAGATCTTTGCATGCTATGGGTTTCATTCTCTGCAATCACATCCACTCCGATGACACCCTTAGGCAATATCTGCCTTGCAAGAGACAGCCATTTCTATGCTCTTTATGCTGACCTCACTGCAGCCTTGTGCATAGCAATTAGGCCATGATTACAAATTGTCATTCTTTGTATTTAAAACTTTCTGGTTTGTGTCCTTTTGTGTAAGATGATACCCAGAATCAGTTTTATTGTTTTTTTTTTCCTTTTTGTAAGAAATACAATATCTTCAGGTCAGTTAATATTTCCTCATTAAGCGGGAATCTGTATGGTCTTTATTTCATTGACACATTGCAGGAAACTATTCATCACAGTTGTACCTTGCTATATTGAGTCAAGTAAGGGCCCTGACTTCTAAGAAGTAAAGTTACTAGAACTTTGATGAAAACTAATGCTTTAATTTGTCTCCGAGGTTGCAAACAACCAATTATAGAGCTGGTAAGATCACAAAGGAGGTTTAAGTAGTTATACAAACATCTGGAATTAATGATTTAGGCCTTGGGAGTGGAGTATTTGGAAGCAACTTCCAAAGACCACTTCCAAGCCTGGTATTTTATGGTCTAATTCTATAAAAATTGTCATTTAGTGTTTTTTAAAAAAAAAATCATCACTGCCACTTTCAATATTCTTGGTAGATGCTCAGATAGCCAAAAGAAACAACTATTCTTTATATTTTTGATCCTATGTTTGGCATCACTACAAATTTCTTTATTTTATATGTTGAATGTCACTGGCTACTAAATGCTTAACTCTGTTACCCCTGTATAGAGTCCTATGTTCTGTTTAATTAGCTCCTCGCACGCAGAAATGGCTTAGAAAGACAGATGGTCTAAAACCATAACAACCTACATGGAGAAATTACAACTATATTGCTGTCTACTACTCATGTATCAGGTCACCTATAAATGTCAGCATAATCCAAAGCTCGCTGCTTATTGTCTGATCTTGACCTACTTTCCTGACTATTCTTATTTCTGGCAAATATTTGGTCTTTCGTATGATTTAATGATGAACATGAGGATGCTAAAATGTTTATCTGAAGCAAATGAATGGAAGAGCATACACTATTCTCCTGTTTGTATTTGATATACCATGCAAGTGAAATAAAAAAATAAATACAAAGAATGCATAGTTGATGATGTTTTGATACAGAGGACTCCGTTAGTGCGCTATCTTCTAAGCACATTAAATTTTCCAATGCAAATAAATCAGAACATTGTAGTTTAAGAGTCTTGTTTTGTTAATTGAAGAAAGATTCATTATGCAGTTGTACTCATAAGAGTACAATAAAGTTGCAGTCCACCTAGGGTGTTTCTGAATAAGTTCCTGCCTCCGCTTGAAACACTGTTACAGATGCCAGGACACAGAACATTTCTGCTTGTAAAGTAGTTCTTCTTTTATTAATTAGTTTTATTATCTATTTTCCAATGTTGGCATTAAAACAAATTAGTAATGAGGGTGAATTTCACACAACTAATGTTGTATCCAGTGGAAATACAATGCCTTACAGGGGATGCCTCTGCAGAAAAGCTGTTTGTTTGAATTGCTTAAGTATTGGAGGGATTTCTTATCATAAACTCATAGAATAACCCAAGTTGGAAGGGACCCATAAGGATCAGAGTCCAACACCCTGCTCCTCGCAGGACTACCTAAAACTAAACCATATGGCTAAGAGCATTGTCCAGACACTCTTTGAACTCTGACAGGCTTGGTGCCATGACCACTTCCCTGGAGAGCCTCTTCCAGTGACCAACCATCCTCTCAGTGAAGAACCTTTTCCTAACGTCCAATCTGAACTTCCCCTGATGCAGCTTCCTTACATTTCCTTGTGTCCTATCGCTGGTCACCAGAGAGAGGACATCAGCACCTCCCCCAGAGATTCCCCTGCAGCCTGTAGTGAAGACCATGGCGAGGCAGGCTGTCCCCTTGCAGCCCATGGAGGTTAATGCTGGAGCAAATATCTACCTGCAGCCCATGGAGGACCCTATGCCAGAGCTGGTGGATGTGCCCAAAGGAGGCTGTGAGCCCATGGGAAGCTTGCATTGCAGCAGACTCCTGGCAGGACCTGTGAACCAGTAGAGAGAGGAGCCCAAGCTGGAGCAGGTTTGTTGGCAGGACTTGTGGCCCCATGGGGGACCCACGCGCGAGCAGTTTGTGAAGAACTGCAGCCCGTGGGAAGGACCCACATTGAAGAATTTTGTGGAGGACTGTCTTTCGTGGGAGGGACCCCATGCTGGAGCAGGGGAAGGGTGTGAGGAGTCCTCCCACCATGAGGAGGAAGGAGTGGCAGAGACAACATGTGATGAACTGACCACAACCCCCATTCCCCATCCCCCTGTGCCGCTCAGGGGGAGGAGGTAGAGAATTTGGGAGTAAAGTTAAGCCCATGAAGAAGGGAGGGGTGGGGGGAAGGTGTTTTAAGATTTAGTTTTTATTTTCTCATTGCCCTACTCCGATTTGATTGGTAATAAATTACATTAATTTTCCCCAAGTTGAGTCTGTTTTGCCCGTGATGGTAATTGCTGAGTGATCTCCCTGTCCTTATCTTGACCCACGAGCTTTTGTTATATTTTCTCTCCCCTGCCCAGCTGAGGAGGGGGGTGATAGAGCAGCTTTGGTAGGCACCTGGCACCCACCCAGGGTCAACCCACCACACCTTCTTATATTCAGGCATCCAAAACTGCACAAAGTACTCAAAGTGGAGCCGCACCAGTGCAGTGTAGAGTGGGACAATCACCTCCCTCAACCAGCTAGCTATGCTGTGCTTGATGCACCCCAGGACATGGTTGGCCCTTTTGGCTACCAGGGCACACTGTTGACTCATATTCAACTTGCCATCAGCCCAAACCCCCAGATCTCTTTCCGCAGGGCTGCTCTTGTTTCATCCACAATCCTACCCACTACAGAGTACCCCTTGTCCACAAAAAATGTCTTTATGCCTATATATGGAATTCTTACGTTTCTCATTTTCTACTAGTATCAGTAGAATTAGCAAAACTGAAAATAAGCTTTTCAGATAGAAGAAAAAAAAAGCTTTTTCTTTTTAAAATTGTTATTCCATGTCTTAAATGTTAAACACTTGAATAAAAACATGAACAATTATATGAAAATGAAAGAAAGGTTGGAAAACTCTTATTTTGAGAATTTCAGCATGTAGTTCTATGAATCATTTAAATTCATTTTGGATCGAATTTTCTCTCTACAGTTTTATTACGATTCATCTGGACATCATTTGAGATGTGTGAATGTGCAAGTGATCTATTGTACAGTTTTAGGAATGGCAGTCTCTAATTGAGTTTCTAAACAGAATCTTTAATTAGAGTCAACTTAGTTGCTGTGTATCCAAATTCTAAATAGGGACTGAACTTAGCATTTGTGAAACCATTTCTCAATTACAGACTGTAAAATTTTACGCATTAACCATGTAATTGTGCATTAATTAAATATACTATGAGAAAACAACTGCATCTCTTGAGCTCATGCTAAACACTGAATCTTGTAACTTCCAGAGTCATATCTATTTCTTTCACAGGTACTCTGAGTGATGATAATGATATAATTTGCTAGTTCTTAATTCTATTTAAATAAATGGTGAACTCATTACACTCCCTGAAACACTTTACATGAAGCTAAAAGAGCAATTAATGTTTTCCATATTGGCAACTTCAGACACGTAACAATAATGTGCTTCCAGCAACTTAAAGATATGGTCTGTAAATAAAGCGTGCATTTAATAGGGGCAAAGTAGGCAGAGACACAGCAGCTCTCTTGCTTTCGAGCATTAAAAGGATATTTAATGTTTTAGCAATAAGATAAGATTAGGCTGAGAAATAACTGAAATGCACCACAAACTGACCTTTCTCCTTTATACAGGAAATTCTGTCCATGGAAGGGTTTTGTGGCCCTGCAAATAGGGAATACTGAAGCAATTGGCACAATAAAGTGCCTGCAGTTAGGCAAAAAGCAATTCTTTGTGAAGAAGAAAACCTATATATCATATAAAGATTTCTTTGTTTTAAATATTTTTTTCTCTCTCTGTTACCTCTTTCTTTGTGTGGAAATAAGAGTTCCAAGTTTCTATAAATAGATATTTAAAAGGAAAATAACCAATAGTCTTTAAAATAGATTTCAAAACACCAACCTGCATCAATAACTTAGAAATGTTATATTCAACAAGGAAACTTTCTTTTTTTGCTCCATGCAGAAAATCTGAAAACTTGATATTTCTCCCCAGGTTCTTTCATGTTGAGAAACTAATGGGAAAACAAACAAACAAGTATTTTCCCATAAAATACCCATTTTCAATAACTAAAAAGGTCCCAAAATTTATGGGAAACCCTCAGTCTGATCCCATTCAATGCTTCACTTATTGGCCATTGAAAATTTGCTTTTCACTTGTTCATAGTTCTACCCAACATTGTACTCTTTAATCACCTTCACATACAGTTTATTTTTCATTATAAAACACATCTTCATTGATGCTAACTAATATTTTGTTAGGAAATTAACATAAATAGTAGCAAGTAAACTTTATTGGTTTATGGCCTCATGAAATACTGAGGTTACAGCTATTCTGAGATTACTAATTAAGTCCACGACTGAGATGTCTACTAATTAACTTGCTATATATATTGAGCCACATTCATTTCTCAGACACCTCTATTGATTAGTATATCCAATGGACATGAATTTTCTCCACTGATTCAGCTTCAAATCTGGAGTAAAGAAAACTACTGGCATGGATGAGTCACTTGATTTCATTGGTAACATCCAACTAATATCTGCTATGTATCTTTGCGTGGGAATTTATTTGCAACTGCTCTTACTGAAGTCAGGGAAAGGTGTTTATATACCAGAAGTCTTAAAAAGACAATGTGTTAGGGTGAGTGATTTTTTATCAACTGATCAGTGAAGTGCAGAGAAAATATAGATGTAACCTTCAAATTTCTTATCCCCCTGACAAAAGGTGAATCTTATGGCAGGAGATGACATTCTTGGGTACGCCTCAAAGGACACTAATGAAGCATATTCATGTTCAGGGGACACACTTCAGGGGACAGTTCTTCTACTTTTCAATATTCACCAACTTGCCAACACGGAGCCATCAAGGTTAAAAAAATTAGTGGATCACAATGTATCTATTTAAAGAAAAAAAAAAAGATTCAATCATAATTAAAAAGTATTTCCCAATTTAAAAAAAAAAAGCAAATATTTATTTTCCTAATTTGTGACAGAAGGAGTTAGGTATGGATTTCCATGTGGGTGTATATATGTTTTAAACAATTCCTTTCACTGAAGAGCTCATTTTCACTGTTTTTCCTGGGAAGGGTAGGGGGAACATGGAAGGAAATGGATGAATATAACATCCTACATCCTTTCTTTTTCCATATTTTCTAGAGAAAAAGACACAAGCCATCCAAATGAAATTTAAATATAACTTTTTTTCTTCCACAAAGACTTCTTATCGTTAACTGCAGTGGTGTGTGAGGGTGCGTGAGAGAGAGGGAGGGAGGGAGATGGGCAAGAGACCTGTTTTATCATACACCCTCTGGACTGTTTTTTGCAATACATTAATTATTAAAGCAGGTCAAAGAATGTGATATTTATTCACCTGTTTTCACACACAGTTTTCTACTACTACTTCTATTTTATTCAATTTACTTTAGTTCTTTATTTTTTAAACAAAGACAATCACATTAATGAGTTAATCATCAGTTAAGACTAAGATCTGATATAATCTTTTTCCTCTCTCTTCCCATTTTCACTCTTTCATAATGCAAGAAATAGAAGAGAATGTCACATAATTTCAATTTCATTACCCTCTAAGACCTGTGTGGGTGGAACTTAGTGAGTTGGCAAGGGGAAAAAAATCACAGATGTTCTCAGCAAGAGAATAGCATATTAAAATATTTAGGGGGAAAAAAGGAAACTTCCTTTTCTTTTTGAGAGTATTTTAGAAGTGTTATAGATGGTAAAGGAAAATAAGAGACAGAAGAAAGGCACATCAAAGCCAAATAAATAAATATATTTTTCTTCCCAAAGGGATGATAATTCTGTCCATATGAACCTCTAACATTGCTGGTTAGCTATATTTTATTTTCTGCAGACGCGTATTCTTTCAGATTAACAGGGAGTTCACAAGTACAGTGTTACTTGTCACCCAATACTGCCATTAGGAATTCTTTGCTCATTGATATTTGTCCTTGGTGAGCAAATTTTTGTACCATTAATGTAACAGATACCTCAGGCTTCTTTGCTGGTGTTTCAGGCAAAGACAGCCAAGTAATGTTCAATAGTTTTCTGCTGAATATCAGTCTTCACCTTCATTTAGCTAGAATAGAAAGAAAAAGCACTATCACTGCCAATTCCATGATCACTTGTATTCAGTGTCCCTTTATATTTCAGAGGGTTTTGCAATAAGGTATCCCAGAATGCATGGCATAATATTTCTGTTAGAATTCACAAAAACAGCTATAGATATTCTATATCCTGGTGAGTTTGAAATTATTTCAGTGACAACCTATACCATGCAGAGAAATTCAGGAAAAATCCTGTAGCTTCTGGGAACCTTCTGAGACTAATGTGAGGGAATCAATAGTCACAGGAACTAACCAATTTATGTGGCCAGCTGTGAATATTTGCCTGCATTTCTCTGAGGTTTCCAGAGTACCTTCGCATGTTCATTTAAATTAAATCTATCCTACATTCACATCCTTTTTTTAATGAATTGCAAAGTGACAGATTCAAGTTTCAGTTGCCTGTTTTCATAGATTCTCTGTGTCACTTTGGAGAAACCTCATTTCTCTACTTGTAAAGTAAGGACATTATTTGCTAGTCCCCTTTAACTTTTCTGGTTGTGTTGGAACGGAGGG
>VYZW01049048.1:3222-79413 GCA_013401315.1 Balaeniceps rex
CTCTTTTTTCAATTCCCCTCTGCTCTGGAACAGTAGTCACCATCGGTTGGACTCGATGATCTTAAAGGTCTTTTCCAACCAAATGATTCTGTGATCCAGGGAACAGTATTCCCCCGCCCTCTAAACGTGCTCAGACGCTGCTGGAGGAGGCATGTGTGTGTGTCTCCAGCACCAGGCCCCTTTCACCCTTCATTCCTAGTCCAGGTTTGTAATGTTGTTCCTCAGACGTGTGATCTTCCTTTGCCCTTGCTCCTCTCTACAGCCAAGTATGGTCAGTGACTGGTTAGCCCAGAAACTGTTGGCTTTTTTACTTACCCAGCACAGTTTCCCTGGGTCCCAAAGCTAATGGCACTAGGGAAAAGAAAAAAAACGCAACCAAACCCTAGCTCTCATTCCAAATACATGATACTCTGATCCATGTGGACAGGCTGGGGCTGAAAGGCAGATCAAAGTGCTGACATCCAAGACTTTCTTTAGCTCGTGTGTTTGTGAGATGGATGTAGGTCAGCACCTTACCACTTGCTATTATCACCGATGCCTGCCAAGGGCAAAAGCTTACTTACTACTTATTGCCCTCCAGGGAACAATTTCGAACTGAATCTTGCTGGTGCCAGCGATGCTGCTGGATAACTGAAGGATAAGGCTGAGCAGGAGTAGGATTTATTAATGGACAATTACTAGGATGTAAAAAGTAGGGCAATCTGTTCTGATTTAGTAAAATGAAGTGTTAGGTTTGGGAATTGCAAGTGTTGAAGAGACTTTTTTTTTTCTGGAAGCAGTGGTGTAAGTAAAGCTCACGCTGAGCTCACTGGGGAAGGTGGGAGCTACCTGCGCTCCTGAGTTCCAGCTTCCAAGTGGGTGTCTCTGGGAAGAGAAGAATGGGACTGGAAGAGGAACATGGACAAAGTATTAAAGGCTTAGCCCAGACTGAGACAGGTTATAAATAGGAAAAGATGTCTCAAGGCCCTGTGCAATATAATATTTAAAAGGAAAGCTTATTAAACTTGCCTGATAGGTCAGTGACAAGGTGCATTGGGGGCTCATTTCACTGCCGTTATTACAGCTGTTGAGAGAAGGGAATAAAATCTTCATTGGCAAAGTATCCTAAACCGCTTCACTCTTACTAGGTAAACTTCATCTCTGACCTGTGAAGCGTTCGCAGCCCTTCATGCTTCCCACAAATCCCAGAACTTGCGTACAAAGAAACACTATGTATTCAAACAGAGTCCAAAAGTGGGGTTTTTTCAACATCAGAGAGCCAATAGGTTATACATGCCTCTTTTTCTGTTTTAACCTAGTAAGACCTTAAACTTAAGGTGCTCAGGAGACCAAATTACAGAATGGAAGCAATGTACATGCAGAAGCTTATAAAAAAATAATTAAATAGAACTTAGATTTTTTTTTTTTTTTTAAATAACTGGCTGGAGTTCTTATGTGCAGGTGTAGAAACTGTAGTATTAGGAAAACAACAGCTTGCAAGCACGTTGAGGATTTGTGCTGCACCTATTCATGCTGCTGTCTTGTTCCACAGGATTGCTGTTCATTCCTAAGGACAAAAATGTTAGTTTTCTGCTTCTCAGGACCAGAGAAAGAGCGATGAAAAGGAGGCAGTGGAGTGCCTAGCCTACCAGCACTAGCCAAGAGAAGTGTGTCCCCAATTACTTATGTCTAAATGTCCCTGCCTTTTTGGTGCAGACCCCATGACTAATTGACGCGAGGTCATACCCAACTGTGCACGAGCAAGGGTTTTCTTAGTTAAACTTTGCTTAGTTTTTTTACTGGAAGAGTTTGGCTTGTATCAGTGAAATGTGAAAATACATAGTTTTTATTGTAGGCTACGCTTGTTGATGCTAAAGGATCTGTTAAAGGAACCCACAGTGTTCCCTGCTGTTTGCAATGAAGGTAGGAGCAAATAAAATCATCTCTTTTAGAAGCTGGGTGAAAAGTTACTTGGCAGAGTTCACATGGCAAAGAAGCCAGAGGCCATCTGCTTGCAGATGTTGTAAATAATAGAAATATATAAAATATAAATATAGGAAGTTGGGATGCAAGGATGGTTTTATCTGTGGACCTCAGAAGAAAAACACGCTCAGTGGTCTTCCAGATGGGTCTGCTCTTATACTGAGAGCAGGGACAACTGGCTTAGGTATCAATGTGCTCCACTCCAGTGGCTGCAGAGACGCAACCTGTGCAAATGCACTGCCCTTGCGTCTGCGGCGTTGATGACACAACTTGTCTTAGGTTTTCACTGTTAGTTAAGTGCCGAATCCTTCTGCAGCTACATAGAAATCTGGTTTGGTGCAATACAGACTATCAGGCTCCTGGGCAAAAAATGAAGCATTAATTGGGTTAAAGTACTTCTGTCTACACTAGGCTGTGGTATAATTGTCTGCTGTGGAGTTTCTCTGGCTTTCTTTGAAGCATCTCTTTGTGGTTGTTGATTGAGAGCCTGTACAGGATTAGCTTGAATGTTTGTGTAATAAGAGATGGCAACTGTTTGTTTTTGCAGACCAGAACAGTGGGTGTCTTTGTGATTAAATGGTTTATGCATTTTAATGGTACATAATAAAATCCAAAATTCAGGCTGCTTTGCAAAGCCTCAGATCTTCATTCTACTTTATAGGTGCTACCACAAGAACTTTGATAGCATAAACACCATAAAAGTGAGTTCAGACTCAATATTCAATTTTTTTTCTCTCTCTGCTCCTACCTCTGCCCACATATTTTTGTATACCTTGGCCACCTTCTTGTCTAATATGAACAAGATCTGTCTCTGTTTCTGTGCAATGTGAGGTGTGCTTGCTTTTGTAGCTTCACATCCTTTCACCTTTACGGAAATGCAGATTAAGTGTCAGGTATAACTCATCGCAAAAAGCGCAATTACCTGCTGGATTTCCCTGCCCTTTCTCTCTTGCCCCATGACTATTATTTGACCCGATTCCTTTCTGTTCTTGGACGTTTGGCTTCACAAATCATCACAGCCGATGACCACAAAGGAACAAAATCCTTGCTGTTTTTTTCCTCTTGGAGTTGTAAATAACTATGACACCAGCGGGTGAAGAGTGCTGCAGAGTTTTAACATCGTGGTTATACAAAGCACGCACGAGTATAGCAAATGCAGGTCAGGACATTAAAGAACCTGGATAACACAGGCCCAGATCTTTAAAGATGCGTATCTAGAAACTTAATTCCTATCAGGGTGTGCAACTTTATAATTCATCCTTGTTTTTAAGGTTTCTTGAGAGAGGTACATCTCTCGTTTAATGTGGGAGGTGATTCACATTGAAAAATAAACCCTGTCATGTGAAAATGTGTATTACTCACATTTCGTGACAGCATAAACCGATTAAAAAAACCCAAAACTTCTTAAATGAATTTTCTAGATCAAACATTACTTTTTTTTGCATCTGAACCAGTAGAAAATCAATCGCTGTAGCTGCCAGGGAAGATGGGATTTACAAATGTAGATGGTCCTGGTTTCGGCTGGGATAGAGTTAATTTTCTTCCTAGCAGCTGGCGTAGTGCTGTGGTTTGGATTTGGTATGAGAACAGTGTTGATAACACACTGATGTTAAACCACAACAGTAGGCTGCAGAGTGAGAGTGAAAAAAAATGTGGCTTTAAACCAAGTAAAGGCCCATTTTACGGAAGGTGAAGTTGTTGTAGATCTCAATATGGGAGATCAGAACCAACCCACCTTCTGAAGTGCTTTGTTTCTGGATTATCTCATGGACGGAAACAACACAGACAGATGCTTTTAAACATGCTGAATTATCCGCTATAAGTAATTAGGTCCAGGACAGCATGTTAGGTAAGGATCTGACTCATACCAAGGTCATCCTTCCTAACACTCTGCTGTCTCCAAACCATTTTTACAGTTCTGAAATAGTTTCAATTACTAGCTTCCGTTGGGCTTGTTGCCTCATTAGGCTTCACGACCCGTTGCCTGGGAGCATGCCCTGGATTGCATCCTTTGGAAAGCGAAACCCTCCCCGAGTTCTGTGTGTTCTTCTACAGAGTTTTCCTTTATTAATACCATTGCTGTTTCATTTTCTAAATCAAAGCACAAACTGCTTGTGATGACAGCTGAGCATGTCAGAAAGCTCCTTGGTTTACAGGAGATAACCAGTAATCGACCCACCGTACCAAGTATACAGCAAACAGAACTAGCAGGGAGCTGGCAGGGCAAAATTCCAGCTCCATCTGTTGCCTTTTACTGTACACAACCGCAATCCTCAGAGTTACTTGAAATGAAGAGCTCCTTCGAATGCGGCGTGTTATGTACTTTCCCTTATTCTTTGATATCGAACTGAAATTTTACAAATCGTTAGTTCTTAGAGGACTTTTATTATCTTGAAAGCAAAAATCAAAAAGGCTGCATGCACGGTATCTCAGACAATAGTGGATGTTTATGTACAGAAAGCCTCTCTTGCGTAAGTACTTTATAACATTGAACTGCTTCAAACTGATAGACTGAAAAGTTTATTAAAGATAAATAACCCATGCACTAGATAGTTTCTATCTACTGATGAACACAAGGCTTCAGGGCTTCTGATGAACACAGGGCTTCTGCAGCAGTTTATTTGCAACAGGAAAAGTTCACGACATGAGTTTCTCTTCAGCGAAACTCGGGGGCCTTTCAGATTTTATATGGGGTTTTTTGTTGTTGTTGTTCTAGAACTAGTTTTAGGAAGTACCCACCAAAGCAATAATGGGTGAACAGGCTCACTGACAGTAAATGAATAAAAAGCCAATGCTTGAAGGACAGACCTAATTTAAACAAATCAGTATTAAGTGTTTATTGGCAAAGGGCCAGACTTTCTAGCCCACTAAGTTCACTTATGTCATTCAAAACTTGAATCATCCATGAGCGGTAGCTCTGGAACTAGCACTGGCTCTACAGTAGCTGCTCGCCCTGCGCGTTTCACAGTTACCGACTTTCTCTCTTATGCCAGGGCCAGGATTGCATGGAGCACGGCTCCGACTCCTCACTTCCTTCCATTTTCTTGCCACGTACAGACAGCAATTAACCTTGTGCCAAGTCCAAGAGGCACAGGTATATTGAAGAGCATCGCCTCTCTTCTATGCCTAAACAAAATATGAAGCGAAGCGGCTGATCTCGCCCTGCTCTGTTTGGCGGCTGGCTAGAGGTGCGCAGCCTCGTGCCTCTTGGGCACGGCTCTTTGCAACAAAGGATGGGGAGAAAGCTCAGGACAGGATAGGAATTGTAATTGGAATTTTTTTTGACGATCATGCTCGTTATATGCTTCATGTATTTTGATGTCTGGCTGTTGTTTTGATGTCTAACATTTTATTGTGAATGATTTGAACAGTCCAGCTTCTCACAACTGGAAAATATCACCATGTAGTACATCAGAAGCGAGAAACCATTACACAGTCATTACCTGGATGTAATGTAAGGCTGCTTGGATATTATCTTTCTGCTGTTCCCTGACTAAGTAGATGCCTCTTTAACCAGACTCGTGTGCACAATCAAAATGTTCTTGACACACTCCGTCGCTGTTTTATGGATGTGATAGCTGGGACTTTGCAAAGTCTCCGAACACATGGAAGGATTTGAGCTGTATGGTATATCATCTTCTCCTTCCACCTGTTCCTACAACTGCATTCCATTTTATTTTAATTAAAACCTAGCAGGTGTTTCATTAGGGTTGATCCAAACAACAAGAATGCCAGTTTCTCAGCAAAACAAACCCAAAGTAAACCACAACATCTTGTGCTCCTATCCCCTGGCCCAGAAGGTAGTGTTTTTGTCCATAGCACAGACTATTTTGCTACATGTCTAGAAATGGGTAGCTTGCAGAGATTTTATTCATGACAGCTGGTTAATGCCTGACTACTAGCTACCCGTAACCATTAACAGAGCAGCGGAGTGTTCGCCTCTCTGCTGAATAGCCCCGGCAACGCTTGTAGGCATGCTGGTAGCTCTGTTGAATCGGTCTTCATCACAAAATCAAATTCTTCCCCACATTATTACTAAGCCTGATCTGAGAAATAAATAATTTAGGAGACAGTGCTGGGCTTGTGAGGTCTGAGGTTGGAACTGCAGGCTTTGTGCCGGTGCACAGCATTGCATGCGACGTGGGTGTGTTGAAGCACATCAGGCCATCTGCCACGCGCGGCTGCCTTGTCTTTTCAACCAGGAACGCTTGAGACAGAAGAGCCAAATAAAGATGGTGCTATCGGACAGGGTCCTGGGCCGCTTTAATGCTGCTTGGCTCTTAAGTAAAAGGGCTCAACGCCGATGTGCTGTGTGTTGATAAAAAAAGCAAACAGTCACTTTCAGTATCAGTTAGCCAGACGAGAAGATGAATAAACTAGAACTTTGCATTTTGTTTCTGCATGCGCGCGTGCACTCTCATTTCAGGGCAGCAAAATTACATGGCACGAGTTTTACAGACAGAAAAAGCGTTTTCCGCCTGCTGTAGTCATTAACAGCTGCTAAAAGATAATGGGGGTGGGATGTTTTTTAAAATCTTCCACCAAATGCATGAAAAGGCTGTTTAGTGGCTGCCTTTAGTTAATATTTTGTAGGTTGGCTGTATTTTTTTAAAGCATCCAGCAGTCAGGGGAAGCTTTGAGCAAGGCTAAGCGTGATTTCAGCGGCAGACTGCTTTTCAACTGTCCTGTACTTTCTTTAACCATGTATACACTGGTGAAACATGGTACCAAGCCGTAATAAGGACATCTGCATGTGAGACTGCCCACTGGGATAGGCGAAGAAGAGTCAGACCTGGAGACTTCTTATCTGAGGTATGAAGCAAATCTGTGAATTATTTGTTATTCAAATGTAACAAAAAGAAGAACTCACAAAAGCTGTTCAGATTTCCACTGGATCTCTGTGTGCTGGAACAGGACTCTGCAACATCAGCTGAAATTGAATTATAAGTTGGATACCACCGCTGCTGCTGGGGTTTCTATAATTCATGAACTCATGAAAATTCAGTTCAGGTACAGCATCTGGTTCTCATTCAAGTTCTTCTACTAACCTGGTTTTCCAGTATGGTTACTCAAAGGTCAAGTGACTTCTTCAAGGTCAAGTAGAAAGCTAATCTTTCACTCCGGCCTCTGTCCCAGGAGACTGAGTTTGATGTAGCGGGTATGTCAAGGGTATTTGCCAGATCTGTTTTTTTCCAAAATAAACACTAGCAAAGCCTAGAGCACCGTATCAGTACACCTATGGACAGACTCACTAGTGCTCTTAATGACCACACACTAGGGTTAGTCATCTAATAAAGAATCTGCAGTTTTATGCTTTGCCACATTTTTAAAGCCCTTATATAAATTGTTTCAGAAGGAGGCATAGATTAAAAAAAGGGGCTGCAAAATTTCTTTGGTGTCTGATGCACAATAAAAGGTGTCTGCCTGTACTTATCAGTAACTACAGAAGTCAAACTGATAGCCACACATAGCTGGAGAAGAATATTAATTGGGTCTTTGGAGCCAGACACCGCTAGCTAGTTGTTATTCATCAGAGAAGGTCCTAGAGTGGGACTTAAGCATCTCGATATTTTTAATTTTGAATAAGTTTGGTTTCAAACCTGATTTTGGTTTTTTGGGGCTTCACAGATCTGTTTTCTCTATCACGATAGGATATGCTTTCAGAGATTTCTCCGTTCCTAACTCTGCCTTCGTTCAACCAGTTCACATCCTCTTCCTAATTCTGAGCAATTACAAGTAACTTCTGGATGTACTACACATTCACGGTTTGGAAAAAATACATATTTTCCAGAAACCTGATCCCCTCCTCCTTTTCATGTTACATAGCTATGTAAATCTTTCTTTTCAGCCAACCGAGTTTTGCAAGCTAGAGGCTTAGATCTAAAGCCACTTGATAGAGTGGAAACGCAGGTTTATAGGATCTGAAAAGCGCTTTTGACCGGTTTTCTGACTGCAGTTAGAAGCAGTGAACAAACGTAATTGAGATGGCAGTGACGATCTGTCATTTTCATCAACTTTGGAGAATTGTTTTGACGCCAAGGTTACTTTTCCCTCTTATGAAATTCACCGTATAAAGGACAAGTCCCAATACTTCATTACAAATCTGATTCTTTTTTTTGTTGTAGTTCCATGAAGACCAAGTAGAGGAAAAAAACCCATATGCCAATGAGGAATAGCGTCAGTTTACCGTTCATGGAGTAATGTTTTCTCCACTTACACAGGAGCGCTAGTGCTTTTTGCCAATGTTTGATGTTGCTCCCACTACTCAGTTCAATGCCTAATCATCAGCTTCTGGGATTCTGTCAGTGCAGCTTCTCTCTGGAATGATTCCCACCTAGGTGAAGTTGATACCTATCTAACCCGACAAGAAGCATTAGAAAATGTCAGAATTGGAGACAAGTGCACTGTTTCTAGAGGCCTAGAATGTGGCGATACCAACCAACTGTCATTTTTCCACACAGTAGTAAAGAATGATGTTTGATTTTTCTTAAAATGCACCAGAAGGTTGAGTTGGACGCTAAAATATTGGCTTGTAGGTACTAGAAATGTTATACACCGGTTGACGGAGTTTCAGTTGAAAGAGATTATATGCTTATGTGGTCGCTTCTATTATGAAGAATGGGATTGAAGAATTTCAGACAGATAGTCCTGTGCTGAACACAATAACTTGGTCTTGGCTGTAGGATGTGTTATAGAAGGATGAGCAGGTTTGATTTGAAGGCAATGAGATAGAGAATCAGCTGCCTTTCTTCATAGAATGTTTCAAAGGTTAATCACCAATTCATAGTTGAACGTTCTGAAAAATGACTGCATGTTGATTCATCTATTTCCATCTGTACCAAATCATCAGCTATTCCAAGGTTTAGGTGACCTTGCAAAATATCTAAAACATAATCTTTATTTAATAATTGCATCAGTTTCACCTTTGCCATCTCCACAAACAGTAAGAGACAAAAAGAAGAAACAACCCAACCAACCAACCAAAAAACCCCACTTTACTACAGTATATATTGTGGATATTGTAAGGAAGAGCTAAAAATCCTTATTTCGAGTTAGGGGGTTTGTCTACAGTGTATTCTGATACTGACATTCTGATGTACTAAGGCTGTGAACTTTGAATCGCTTTTTCTCATATGCGTAAGCATATCCAGGAAACCGGGGTCTAAGAGTGCCCTTGTGATCTCCCACCTTTTCCAGGAAAATAGAACGGAAGGGATGGAAAGGAAAGAAGTTGTATCCCACTGAAATAAATACTCCTGCTTCCCTGGCAAAGAGAGAATTTCATTCAACTTAGATGATTTTACTTAGATGGGGATTCTTGCCGCTTACTCGTATATGTAGTCCACACTGGGATATAGGAGAGACTTATAACCTGAAGACACAAAATCCATTCACTTTCGAGGATGGTCTCTCTTAGTCTGTACCTGCTCAGTGCTAAATGTAAAGGAACCTATCAGAAATATCAAAATGAGAAAAAAATATTTGTACTATTTAAAGCGCTATTCTGGTGGCAAGGGCTGAATGAAAGGGGCAGGGGCTGAGCCATCTTAGTATTCCCAGTGTTTAGGGTTGTTTGGGTCTTGTCAAAGATGTCTTTTCTTTTGTCATCTTGGCTTTATCCTGTTTATGAAAACCTTTGGGCATTTTAAGATGTCTTTCTCCTAAAGTTGGTCATGTGCCTGTGTGATTGAGTGATGCTACGCAACGAAGAAAATGAAAATATGGCTTCATTTAACTTTAGACTGAGGACCGTAGCTTCAGCTTCTTTAACTGGAGACTGACTTGAGCAAGATGTAGTATGCTGTAAAATAATATTCTGCATGTAAGACCAGTAATTATAATACCTGAAAGCCAATATGAAACGTGAGGTGGCAGTTTTAATGGCAGAGAAGTAAAAAGCCCCCCCATTTACATGACTAATGACAGCAGATTGAAAGTCTGTTCATTAAGGACTGCAGTACTTCTTAAAACGCTCAGCATACACCTAACAAAACAACACACGTACTGGAAAGCGGTGAGCTGCAGCTACTTGGCTTCAGAGCAAGGTTATTGGAGTGTAGAGGCTGAGCCAAGACAACCCTACTGGGTTGAAACACAAAGACTTCCAGCTATATCCTTGGTTTTTTGCTGTCTATTCCAGCCTTCAGGCTTTGTCTCAGACTTCCCTTCCTCCGGGTTGGGTGATTCTCTTTCTTTATTCTTAGGTTGTACTTGAGGTATATGCACCCTAAGTAAAATGTGCGGGGTACTCAATAAGAGTTAAGGGGAACTGGAGCGAAATGGTATTTTTTTGAGATCCTCTGACAAGGAAAAGAAGTTGAACGTGTTCTGTAAAGCTACTCCACCATATGATGCTGGTGTCCTATACCAGTGAGAGGGATGTTTTATTTCTTTGTCCTAAGGATCAGTCACTGACATTATTGGCATAGTTATGCTATTCAGTACAATACATTCAAAAGCAGTTCTGCGTGGGAAGGCATCTTGCTTTCTATCCTCCTTGTTCTGCTATATGTGAAGCAGAACCGGGTTTAGGTTCACTGTCTCTTTCCTGATATAATGCGGTGCAAAAGCAGCAAATGCAGCAGCCTGTCCTTCAAACTCCTTTTTAGTTGAGGTTCCTGGAAACTGCACTGCCCAGAGCAGTTTGTAGGTCATATACCTACCAAAATAGAAGATGCTTTTGTAAAACCCTAGGCAGCCAAGTTAGGCATCTCACAAAGCAGGTTTTGCTCTCAGGAACTTAGTTGCTTCTGTGTGGGATAAGCAAGTTCTGATGCACAATACCACAGTGCACAAATTCACTCAGAGAGAGGTACTATCACTTTGAGTAAAGAACAGAATTCTTTGGGGTCTCAAAATGGGCTGGGGCAACAAGGCTCTTGAGATTTGTGCAAACCCATGCGTGACCTTCAGAAAATCACAACAGGTTGTATAATCTCCTCTTGCTCTGAGTTCCTCAGGTTTTACGTCATCTGTTACAAACCTCTCCCAGTCATGCTTGCTCAGTGCAACAGAGGTCCTCACGCAGCTTGTGTACGTGGCACCTGGGCCCACACTGCCCTCGAACCTTGAAATAGCAATAACGGAGCGAATGCAAACCCTGCTTCCTGACACCGGAGAGAATTCAGCTCTTTTGCAGGCACTTTTTTTTTAAAATTTGTCTTCGGATTGTGCTGGGGGAGAAAAAAGCCTGAGCAGAGCTTATGGATGGTTGGAATGCAGATGTTAATCGGATTACTTGATATTGGGATAAAATCCAGCTGTCTGGGGTGTGGGTGCCCTGCTGTGCTCTCTGCCAGCTGGGATGGGACGTGGTCAGTGCTGTCAAACCTCCCTCTTGACTGCTTGAAGGAAAACCCCTCTAACCCCAGTGTGTTGGGAGGCACGAGGGGACGTGGATTACAAAGTAGCATTAGTGTGCAGAATAGGAACCAAATTCAGGATTGAGTTATTCCCTTTTCTGCTCATTACCCCTTGCTTGCTGAGAAGCAGGAGAATGCATGTGAACTACGTTACGTGCTGAAGCTAGTAGAGAGCTTCTGTGAGTCCTTTGAGACCAGGT
Source organism: Balaeniceps rex (assembly GCA_013401315.1). Classification (NCBI taxonomy): domain Eukaryota; kingdom Metazoa; phylum Chordata; class Aves; order Pelecaniformes; family Balaenicipitidae; genus Balaeniceps; species Balaeniceps rex. Next base: position 14,747 of record VYZW01049048.1, read on the forward strand.
GGTGGAATCTCTTCTGTCAAAGAAGCACAAAAGACTTCCATAGTTTCCAGGATAATGCGTTTGGGACAGCTCGGTCTGCTGGGACCCACAGAGCTGCATTGTACTGAATAAAATAATGTAAATATTCCTAGAGGCAGACAAGTTATGCCAAGGAGCCGTATGAAAGAGTTGGGACACTCACAGAGACAGTAGTACACTATTATGTAAATTACTACTTTGTTTGACAACTGGATGGTATTAAAACTCTCTGGAAGTTTATTGCTTGGAGCAGAGAGATCCTAAGAGCCGCACTTGACATCACTTAAATCACGCTGATGCCGTGTGGTGTGTAAAATAACTGTCTTTGTTCAGAAAGGCGTGGGCTCCTGTTGTTGCCGCCTCTCTCCCTGCAATTATTTCAAACCCAGGCAAGATCCTTTCCCATAAAATTCAGTGTTGAGCAGACAGGGGAGCATTACAGAATTTTCAAAGGAACTTGGTAACAACACGAACAGCCTCCGTGAGGAGCTGCGTGGCAGCTGGCTTTACCTGCCTCGAGAGGAACCTTAAAGCTGTGCTGTGTGAGAGGTGTCGTATGGAAGCAGCATGTCAATGAAGCCTGTTAACTGAACCTCAGCAGGAGGAGAGAGCTGCCGAAGCCAGGCGGTATCGTACTGGGGCGCTGGGTCCCGGTCCCCGTGTGCCTGCTGGGAGAAGGCGAAGAGCTCCTGGGAATTCGGCGCACTTGGTTTTTCCTGCAGCAGGTCTCTATGGCGTAACTCTGGAACAGCGAGTGGGGGATCAGACCCGAGGTATCCCGCTTACCAGCTCCCTTCATGGGAGTGGAGACAACTTGTAGACAGCTCTGGTATTTTCCTATCCAGCATCCTAGTGCTAAGAACAAGTCACTCAATCGCGGGACGGTACAGGCCCCACAAGGGCAGCCTCATGCCGGCGCAGGAGGATGCTTTTCCTTCCTAACTCATGTTAAGGATATTTAGGGTCGAGAACCAGGCCCTCACCTGGACCTTGGAAATCCTGCAGTTCCTGGAGCCTCTAGAAATTGCCTGGCTCTGCGTTTTCCTCAGGCCACGTTAATCTTCCTCTTACACAGAACTGATGAGAAATCGGTGCAGTTGTCAGGCCTAGGGCCCTGGGGACAGCTTTCCAGGCTAGGTTGGATGACGCAAGCCATTTGGTATGCGGATAGGAAGAGAACAGGGCCTATGGCTTAGCTTTTGCTGTTACATTTCCACTGTGCAAACTCTGTCCCTCTAAAGGACCTCAGAGTTGGGCCTTGGGACCTTGTGGTCGACTTTACCCAGGAAGATTTCAATCTCTGTTGGCACAGGGTTTGTGCCAGGTTACGGTTTCCGAGCTTTGCAGTGGGAGTATTACATTTTGTTCTCAGAACAGCAGCGCTGGTAGGTAGTACACGGTTAAGGTTACCTCCAGCTGGGAGAGCCTGACAGAGGCGACAGTAGTGACAAACGAGTGACCTGGAAATGCTGCCCTTGATCACTCAATATGGAAGTGAAAGCTCTGACCTTGAGTACTAGAGGCACGTTATCTCCACACGTAGAGCGTGGAGGTGATGAAAGAAGGTTTAGAGGGAAGCTCGGGAGGCACACGGTAACTGCTGAAGGGAAATGTACATCAGATTCGTGACTTGGCGTGAGTATGCTTACTCCGTGGAAAAAGATGAGTGCCTATCAATCTTCAAAGGCCCGCGCAAATGCGGCAAGATCCTGGTTCTCTTGGTGGCTGCCCAGACTCTGCTGTGCTCCGTGTGTTGGCAAATAGGAGGTTCAAGGCCAGCATTAAAAGCAGTTATCTGTCAAAACTCAGAGGCAGAGAGTAAGATCCTGTCCTATTCCCACGGGTGCTCTTGCAGTCATCTTGTTGGCCCGTAGCTTGCTTTTTCTCCTCTCTCTATGGCAAGAGCAGCAAAGAATCAGTATGTTGTATCTGCAGAGCCCATGAAAGCCTCGAGTCCAGTGCGTGAATAAGACCCGATGTGAGGAAGCTGGGTTTTCTCAGGAGTCCAGTTTCAGTGATCCTGCAGGAAGAGCGGAGTTCAGGTTCTTGGTTACTTCCCCCCTGAGAAGATATGTGACCAGCCGGTTCAAAAGGGGGAACTTAGCAGCCATTTTCTTGGAAATAGCTTTATTTAAACCTCATCTCTTTTGCAGAGTGCCCCAGAAGCACACAACTGTGCAACCAGGGACTGTATGAAATATTCAGTCTTTCCATTCTCCTGCAGTTTTTCCTGCTTGCTTGACATATGGAAGCGCTAGATATGCTTGCCAATAAAGAACTCCCCTGGAAGAAATCGTCTAACAAGGGACGAAAACGTGATAAATGTTTTATAATCAAGGTCCCATAAGCAAGAGTGAGTGTGAGGCAGCGCTCATCCATCTGAGTGGGAACTGGCTGGAAGTTTTAATAGTCATTGGCACTGGATTTCTCTGGGTTTTGATGTGAACAGAATTCTTCCAGCAGGCTCATTTTTACCGGCGTTCGGCTCTGCTGCACCTGCTCCTGCTATAATTTATACAGATGCTATTATTCATAAGCAGTCCTGTCCCCAGCACTTGTGATGTTAAAATCTTTTTGTTGTTGTTGTATCCCAAATCAAAGGAGCTATTTCTGCGACGTATAGGTAATTCATGCAGTTCCACTTAGCTGCATGCTGATGCTAAGGAGCCTCGCCTAATTAAAAAGCTTTATCGAAAGTCTCTTTGCCCCACAGACGGCAGATAAAGTTGGTTTACCAGCTGCATTTCTAAACTGAGGGCTAATGAATAGAATTTTACTGATGACTGATTTCTGTATGATTCCCCATGTGGACTGCAGGTACAGCCTAATGGAGGACTAGCTGAGCTGGCAGTGACAGTAGAGTCATTTTTCATACTGGGGCAAGCCAGTATCTTTTAAATCAAATTGTTACTCTCTATTAATTACTGCAACGTATTTATCAGAAATATAATAACCGGAGTGACAGTGCTTATTAACAGCTAGGCCCTTGTAAGCATGGTGGAAAGATCATAAATGTGAATTGTGAGGAACGCTAATGAGAGACGGGGAGATACTTGGCTATGTGCAGGAAGGACTTCCAGTGCCAGGTACCTGGGTGCTGATGCTAACACCTGGCAGCAGCCGCAGCACTGCATCAGCTCACAGGGCATCTATGGAGGCCTCATGCCAGTGATATATCCAGGAGGCTTCCACAACAGAGACCTCAAATTTGCCTTATCCAAGGATGCTCAGGGCAGGAATGACAAAGACATTTTTCCTACTTACAGCAAAGAAGATTGAAGCAGACGTGCAGCAGCTGGTGAGGGTCGTATGTGCCAGTGTGTGTAGGGTTGTGCTCGCCCTCAGAGGTGGGTTGCAGAGGAGAATGTGTTGCCTACAGAGATGCAGTAGACTTATTGCTTCGGCCTTAGGGGGATGATGGAGCTGCTTCTGTGTAACGATAACTAGGTGGAAACTTGGCTTGGGATGTAACATGAACAGAAACTGGGAACTTTATTTTTTCACCAGAAGAAACTTTAGGCCAGTAGAAAGACATTTTCTTCCCAATATTTGGAAGAGCAGAGCCCTCAGCCAGACCTACCAGCCTCACTGTCGTTCTAGGAAAGGCTTCTTTTTCCAAAAAAAGTGTTAAGTGGGGGTTTTTTTTTGGGGGGGAAGTCTTCAGGGTGCTTCCCAATCTTGCACTGCATCACAATTTTCCTGGTGCTTCATTATTCAAACAAATATCCGCCTAAATCTAATCATCTAACCCACCTCCTCTACTTTCTAATCAGAAAATCAGCATGGTTGCGAGCTCTTAATCTGCTCCTTATTTACTTCCCCTGGCTAATGTCCACAGAAATTATCACTGCTGTTGAGAAGTCAGCAGACTTATCTGAACCAGGGTTTGTTCCCTTACTACAGCTGTTAAATATCTTGGATGAAGGAATAAAAAAAATTCTATCTCTCAGTAGTTAAATGCTGCACTGCATGGCTCTTCAGTCGGGTCACAGAGACTAGAATAAGTTTTTGAAAACCAGATGGTTACAAACCTCTGTAAAATCTGCATGTGTTCAAATGTCAAAGGCAGCACCTTTTCGAAAAGTCAAGTTAATTAATACCTGTGATTTTGCAGGAAATTAAATGCAGGAAGCATTCCCTTATACCTTGCTCCGGACTGGATGGCTGGAACTACAGTAATTGCCTTGTATCAGCAATGTCATTTTTCATTTCTAGCAGGTCTTGTTCAACCAGACAGGTTCTTAAATTACTGTTCGTTGTCTGCTCTGCAGTGAAGCAAACCTTTCAGGATGGTTTTTCATACGTGGAAGCATGAATTCAGAAGGTGGCCAGCGCGTACTCTGCAAAGGCACGTGCTGTGCGAAGCTGTCGCAGGCTGTGTAGCTCCACCAAAGGGTTGTTGTGTGGTAACGGTGGGCTGCTGTTTGTCCTTCTGACTGATCTCAGCGGAAAGGAGAACATGAAAAACAGACGTCAAAGTTGTTTGAGGTTCTGTTTTGACCCGTTGCTTGTGTCCGTGGATAATTTGTGATTGGGTAAGGAGGGGAGAAATCACTAATAGTCACCTGATGCTCTTGATTAAATCTCTAGGGGGTTTTGGTTTTGGTTTTGTTTTTTTTTTTTTTTTTCCCCCCCTAGAACCAGGATCATTCAGCTGTTACTGACTAATGAGGGATATTTTTCAGGGACCCACAATTATCAGGAAACAAATCCAGAAAGACTGGGAAAAGAATACAACAGGCACAATTCTAAGGCCAGGCTAATTCCTTGGCCACAATGGAGTTGCTTTTTCCTGAAGAGTAATTCTTAAAATTCTATTTTGGCTGAACCCAGTATGAACCAAATGTCCAGGTGTACCCAGCTTTGGGCGTTCGGGATTTTCATGGGACTTTAAATGAGGTGTGGGCTGCTCTCCCTGAAGAAAAATTATTTCTTCCCCTCTTTCCAGTCTGAATAAATCCAATGTATTTCCCTGCACATACTCTTTATGAATTCTCCTTCCTTGATCCTTATGTTCTTTGTATCCTGTGAGTAGTTTATAGACCATGTATGTTTTTCTTCTCCATTGCTGATGTAAGCTCTGCTGTACAGTTCATACATTTAAAACTCCTTAATCTGTGTGCAAAAAAGGTCCCCTTACTCCCTGCATATGTTCCATGCAGGCAAAGTTGGGGGTTTTATTGTTATTCAAGTCTAACATAACTCTCATGAAAATTTAAAAATCTGCTAATGCAGATGACTAGCACGTGACAGATTTTCATCAAATACGCTTTATTCATTTACAGATGTTTAAAGAAACAATGTGGTAAGAGCACTGAAGCGATTCAATGCCGTGCTAAGCCCTCTGACAGCAACGTGAACGTATAATTCTTGTGGGGAGAGCTCAGCAGAAAAGTGTTCCCGTTAATAGCTGGTCCCTGGCATCAGTGGGGCTTAAGAAATAGGAAACTGGCATATTTATTCGCCACCTAAATTTTTAAACAGCAAACATTTTTAAAGCACTTGCTAAAATACTTAAGCCAGGCAAATAACAAGTAGATGATGGATGACAGGGAGAATAAATGCCTTGATTTATTGAAGAAAAGGGAATTTAAGAATTCGGTGTGAAGAACTTTCTAGTTAAACTGGCGGGTGATAATTCTCTAATTGAATTGTTCATACTAGGTTATTGAATTTGAGAATCTTTAAAGGAGCTCCAGCCCAAGGCTGTAATCTGGGCCCTCTAACCCTTGCAGATGTCCTTCATTAGCTGAGATTAATCTAGAAAGGTTTACAGGGCTCTCAGCAAGTTCACCCAAAATCAGCTTCTTGGCAAGAATGGATTAAGCAGAGACTTTAACGTGCTAACGTTGCAACCTACCATCGCCTTCATTTTCTGCTGGGAGTGGGAGAGGAAAGTCAGGTTTCAGGCTTGTGAACTGTCAGACTCTGAGTTCTCTATCAAAAAGGAGCTCAGAACCTGTATTTCTGATTTAAAGCTCTTCATTCACGTCTCCTCCCCTGCCTTCTTTTACAAGAAAGAACGATCTGAAGGGCATCCTTACCCAGAAAGGATAGGAAGGAAAGAGAGAAGGAGCAGATGTACAACCCTTATAAACAGTCCCTGTTTCTTGGCATTTATGGGCTGCGTCGTTTTAACAGCTGGATGTACGTTCCTTTATTTGCAGTTGGTCTCTTAAAGCAGCTCTCGTTCAGTGACTTGTATGAACCTCAGACTTTAGACGTCTATGCATATTTTGAACAAAAGGTGGAGATTAACAAACTACATCAGTCCTCCTTGGAAGTTTCCAAGCTTCCTAACTCCAAGTTTGTTTCAGAGCATTTTCAGAGCAATAGCTCCAACGTTTTGTTGGTGGAGGATGCTGTGGCCCTTCTGAAGGCAGGTTACACTGATTTCCCTTCTGGTTTCTTATCCCACGCAGGCTAAACTAAGAGATACGCTGGTGCTTTTCCTGCCGGCAGTAGAGCTACTACTGAGAGCGCTACGAGCTTGCTCTCATTTCACCTTGCAACCCCAGTGCTTGCTCTGAGCACGGGGCATAGTAATGCGTTGCATCGGTGGCAGGGACTGGAAACCAGAGTGAGACACAAATCTGGAACGTTTTACAAACTTAACTTTCCTTTTACATTTCTCTTTGTAGCTGGGACAAGCGAGCAGATGCTAGCTTAAGATAAACAAGGGCATTGAATTCTCCTGGAGGGAAGGGTGTATCTGTGTGTTGGGAACCCCGAGGAGCAGTTGGCTGGCTGACTAAGCAACACTGAAACAGTTCGATTTAGCCTACTCTTTACTGTTTAGCATCACATTGCAGCTGATGAGAAGGAGGTTTTAGTGAATTTGGGCATAATCCAGCAAAATTCCGGTTGGTTCTTTATGCTGCAGTGTCAAGCTGTGCTTGGAGTAGGTCGTAAGGCTGGTGGCAAGTTAATGATACTCCAGGATCTAATCACAGAGCTAGCGCAGATGAACTGTGGAGGAACTAGAAGACGATGGAGATTTTACTTAAACGATTTGGAAATAATTAGGCAGATGACTCAATATTTTTGTGACAGAAACTGTAACATCATATGTTTACACAAACATTCATGTAAAGGTGAGGGGGCTCTTTGCCTCATGACCTTCCTTAGTCATGTATATTTGGGAGGAGAGGACAAATCAGATATAACATGGCATTTCCTAGGCTGCGAGCCAGCAGTTCTGTTTCTAATTGGCAAATTATATTACTAAGTGTTCACTTTAGGTACTTGGAAAAATCTCACTGTCAGAGTTATGAACAGCCTTCTCTTGCAACGCGACCCAAACATCGACGTGTTTGTTGCCCATCTCCCCGTAAGACATGTCTCCAGTAAACAAGCAAATGGAGGAGCTCACAAAACAAGAGCGTAACAGTTCAGTACTTACAGTCGTCGACCCTGAATATCATCACTGGGTCGCCTTTTCAAGTGCACGACTGCACTAACCTTGCTGTGTCAGGAAACTGTGTCCGATCCTGTAATGCATAAAGATGTCCTGGCAGGAGAAAGGCAGTAGAGTTTCTCTGCTGAACTCCAAGTGCAGCCTGTCATTATTTATTAAAGAGCAAGTAGCTGAAAATTCAACCGTTCCTGACACTTCAACCTCTCCTAGCCGTATTTGTGTATGTCATTTGCAGACAAAGACATCGCCGGTCACTTCTGAGGGAGCTGAAATAACGCCGTTTTTCTGATTTCAGAAGGGTATCTCTTTATTCTTGTTTAAAAGGTGGGACAATGTGGTCAATTCCCCTCATGCTTGCGGGTCTCATTTCAGCACGCCTGAAAAGGGAGAGTCCCAGCAGGAATCTGGGGAGCAAGCTGTAATTAATCGAAGCAAACAGATGGCTCCAACTTCTTGCGCCTTAGCAATGTGACAGCATCTCATGGAGGAGCTGTGACAGCATAGGACGCTTGTAGGAGAGGGGGTAGGATGAAAGCTCTCAGCGTGCATCTGCAGCAGGCTCGAGAAGCGTCTTCGTTCTGGCAAATGTTATCTCCCCACTCATTGAATTATCTGTCTCGAGTGGCCTTGGATAAGGGAGCGCAGTAAGGGAAGGAGAAAGAGGTGAACCAAGACTTACATTTGTACTCAAGAAAGTGTAGAATAAGGTGCAAAGTTTGAATGTCAAACCATTTAGCTGGTCCTAATTGGCTCTGTGGGTGGTTGGTCTTATTTTGGAAAAGGAATGACTTTTCTGAATAAATCTGGCTTTTAAATGGATTAAGCAAATGCAATTAAAAAAATGAAAATGTTGTTAAAGGATGAGTACAATCACATATGGAATCTGTGTCTAAAGTAACTTCTGGCATAAGTATCACCTTCCAAGAGTAAACAAGCAGTTTTGTTTCTCTTGTGTTTCACATCATCTAATTTAGTGTACACGTTCCTGATGTGAGAAGTCAAATGCTTGGTTTGATTTTGATTACTTATATGTGAGCTTATGTAGGAAGTGTTTCTCGTTCTCTGAGAATTTTCCAGATCTTCAAATTGCTAAGAAAAAAAAAATCAGAATTTTCTTATTTTTTCAAACATGCAAAATTAGAAGGGTAAGAAAGAGGAAGCTTGGGTCATCTAAAAGATTTCTATTTTTCGCCTCTTAGTATGAATTTAATTCTTGTTAACAGAAGAAATTTAGACCGACTTTTTGAATATAAAACCAGAAGATTTTCACAACTTCAGACCAGTAAAATAGCAATACCAGCCTTTCCTCATTACAAACTTGATCCCTGAACAGCTAATTTTTTAAATAAAATTAAGCCAGAAAGTTGCCAGTAAGTTCCACTCACAGGCCTGAAGTGAAGTACGTAAAGCAGTGATTTTCTAAGCATGTGTCTGTGTGCTAGGTTGACCATCTGAATCTCTCAGCTTCCTTACTGTGATCCACTAATATTTATTTGTGAAACACTGTGATTCCCTACATGAAACACCTTTCTCGAGCACAAAGCCTTCGTCTCCTTTGAGACTTGGATGAGGCTAGAAATCACACCAGAATCCCTAGGTGAAGCGCCTCTTCAAATAGCATCCTGCCTGAAGTGAATATTTAAAATACTGCACACACACAACCCTGCTGGAAAATATAAACTTTTACTTTTAAGTTACATGGCTTAATGAGCGGAGGTATGATGTCAACTGGTGCCTCATCTGAAGGGTATGTTTGGTGTTTAGGCCAGGGCTAGCACTGTGGTTTTGAGCATGGAAATTCAAGAGTGTCTTTTCTTTAGGAGACTCCTTAAGGATCCATAAAGTGTGGCAGATGGAGAAACTTGCTGAATCTTGGATAAATTACCGAGGCGTTGTGTAGTTGCTGTAAATACTGTAGGGCCTCATTCTGGCTGTGAGGACAAGTTGTCATATGTAAAGACTCTCTGCAGAGCAGCTCCTTATTCCGGATAGTTTTGTACAGCTTTCCCTCAGGCAGACTCCCAGATGGGCAGGATCAGGCTCCTGTTCTGCGGATGCTGGTAATTCCAGCTGAAGTCTTCCATCAAAACTTCTTCGAGTTCAGCTTTAACAGATGCAGCCAAAACCAGTTCCCTGCTAGCACTAAATTAATACTCATCTCTTCTCTTTTGACTCCAAAGAGATGGCTGGATGACCCTTACATGTCCCTTGGTGCAAATATTTTCCAACTAACTTTCCCCTACATATTTGCGCACTTTTGTACACGCATACGCTTTTTAAGGAAAAACTTGCTTATGTGCCAAAAAATCCTGTTCCTGCTTTTTCTTCGTTCCATGGTTTCTCCATTTAAATTCCCTCACAGCAGCTCCTTTTCGCTCACATGTTGTTTATCAATTTTTAACAATTTTCAATAACCATATTCATTTCTAAAATTTGCAGCAGTAATGCTGCTGATAGGAGCGTTATATTTACTGCGTTGCTTCTAGCCTACCTGAAAAAAGAGCAAAAACACGTGTGCTGGTTACAAAGCCGTATCACTTCGAGTCAACAGCGATCCAAACCAAATCGTTACACGCCGACATCTCCACGATCTGATGGAATCTAAACTAGTTCTCACTCCGTAGCCTGCAACCTAAAGGTCTTTTCTGGGAAGGGGTTGGTATCGAATACCTGAAGGGGCTTATTCTTAATTTTCAATATGTTCTTAACATCTCATGCACGTTCTGCGCTCACGGCTATAAAACACAGTATATCAAGCCCTAAGAAATTATCTGAAATTGTGGAAAACTTGACCTGTGTATACTTTTCCTTTCAAACTCTCCTTTAATTTTAAAAAGGTCAAACAAGTTGGCACACTAATTAGCAGAACAAACACCACTGTCCTCAGAGGAGACCTTGTCTGCCAAACCCCTGACTCGAGAGAATGGTTCCAGCTGAGTTACAGCCCAGACCTCCTCCCTGCTCCGGAAAACAGGCCTGACTGAGACTGGAAAATGCTGACAGACCCTGAACTTCACCTGTGCTGGCGGGTGTCACGCTATAATAAAGCACAGGTCAGTCACGCACATAAAACCAGCGTCTAATTCAGAATCTGACGCTTGACTCTGCATCACCAATCTTCCTTCTCTACATTAATCGCACCAAGATACGTACTGTTTGCATCTGTTAATACTCCAGAGCTTGTTTGACAACTGAATGCAGCTGAAAGCTCTTAATTCTTGATTTGTATTTGGCTTTTTTGGGGGGGTTGGGCTTTTTCTTTTAACACATGGCAGTTAACACAGCAAAGCTAGATGCTAAGAGCTGGCCTGTCCTCTGCTGAAGTTTGCCCAAAACAGAAAACCAATTTGGAAGAGCAGGCTCCACTCAAGAGCTTGATAAATAGAATTTGAGTGGATTGACAATTATTTGAGGCTGCTGCCTATTAAAAAAGTACCCTCAGTGAGTATTTAGGAAACACTAGTTTTCAATAAACAAGGAAATTGGGAAATATTATACAAATGCTAACAAATGGGACTTCAACTCTGTCAGAATTAGTCAAATTCATCCCTGCTGTGGAACGCCTAACATTTTAGTTATAGTTAGAAAATAGTAAGATCTCTGGACCCTTCTAGATGGGAGACCGGTTGTGCAGAGCACCGCAGCCCTGCCAGTTTTACTGGAGGTGTGCTGATTTACACCAGCTGTGAATCTCGTCCCGTTGCAATGCGGAAAAGGTGGGGGTTGATGGGTGGAAACATCTGCAAGGATGGTAGGGCTGAAGGTTCAAATCGGATTACAAAGCCAGGCAGCAAATGCACGAGTTGGCCCAAAGCCAACGTGGGACTCAAGGTACCTTCATCCCTACTGTTACCTGCAAGGTCACTGAGAAATTGCAAATTTGGTAGCGCGGCGGATGCTGACAGCGCAGTTCTGCTCTGTCCTCTGGTACCTCCTGCTCTCTTCTAGGCAATGCTTGTCGAACGCCCCAAATCTTGCTAAGGTTGCAGGGCTTCGGGTCTCGGCCTTCTGCGCTTCTCCATTAGCTGGCTCGGTGTCGCTGCAGCTGTGCTGGCGATGGGACTGCGTCCTGAGGTTTGGGCTGGGAGCGGTGCTGTGGGTCACCCCAGCGCGGCAAGCGGGGAGTTTAGGAAGTGTCAGCTGGGGAAAGAGGGAAACAAGCTGAAGGCAGAGCAGGAGAGGGTTTGTCTGGCACAGCCGCTGTTGCAGCTGATTTCCGTGGTTCCTCTGGCAAATGCAGAAACCCTTTGGGCAATTAGGGAGCACGAGGGTGCTCGGTTTCCATAAAAAAGGGGGGGTTTCCATAAAAAAGGAGGTTTCCATAAAAAAAAAAAAGTCTGGCAGTTCTGCACAGCAGACGAGGTTTTCTCAGCTGTAAAATCCATTTGTTTCCCTTACAGTTCCCTTCCAGCTGATTCAATGGCCAAACCAACCACCCTCCCTGTCTTTGGGGGTTCCTGTGCTTCACCTGACGCTAAATCATAACGTTGGTTTTTTAGGCTGAAACACAGCAGCCTTCAGAAGGGACGAGCTCTCTGCTGGCTGCTGGGGAAGCAGGACACCCAGCTGGATGGACCTGTGGTGCAGCGCAGGTCAGCTCTTCTTCGGCAGTGCCTCCTCTGTTACGTGCAGCTGTAGCCGTCCCGTTCGAGAACATAACTACAGCAGAAATCCCATCTGTACGCTGCAGGACTGTGTGGTGGATGAGAAAAATCTATTTATGCTAAAATTTCTCTTGCTATCTGTCTTTTGACCTTTCGTGGTATCTGCTAGCTCATTTGTCTTGCAGCACTAACAGAAATATGAGTAAGGAAGCACAAGGAAAGCTGAGAGCTCACAAAATTGAACACCAGTTCGGATGAGACTAGCAAAGCCAATTTTTCTAGCGGAGATGTCCCTTATCACTCTCTTACTCACCGAGATAGGTCAAAACTTTTCAAACTGGGAAGATTTTTTTTTTTATTGTCTGTTGAACTTAGTCGAGCCGTGATTCAATTAACTGGATTGAGAGAGAGAGATGCTAGTGAGTTATTTGTGCACCTGGCAGTGTATACGGAATACTAATAGTCTGGGTAATGTTCTCCAAATTCTTGATCAGCAGCAGCTGGAGCAAATTTTTTTATGTTGATGAGGAGGGAAAAAGAAGAAATCTATTTCAGTGCAGCGACAGTAGTGTATTTACATTACAAACACGGCGATTGCTAACCATTACTGGAATTCAGCTGCCAGAATAAAGGCAGTGGCATTCATTTAGTTTCATTTCCAATTATAAGAGATCCTGTTGGGTTTTTTCTCTAAACTAAAAACTTCGCAAACCTAGCTTAATTGCAAAACTACACGAGCCGCTACGCATCTTGTCTGACTACGGATGTGGTCATCCGTCATCCCAAGAATTTTGAATTTGTTCAGCTTTGGGTAGAGGAAAGGCAATCTTTGGTCCTGTGATTATTGTAAACCTTCTTTTATTTCACAGCTGAGCGTGGAAACAGGCAGCCTGGTGCTGTGAGGGGCAGCTATCCGTGGGAAATTGAGAACATCATCCCATCGTTCACCGTGGGAGCTGAACCTTTGGTGAGCAGCTCCCCTTACTTGAGTAAACGGTGACATTTGTCAAGCGCTTCCAAACCTGGCGCTTTGTGAATTTTCGATATACCTACCCGGCGTCTGATCCAATTGGCACTGAAGCACAGTCAGGGGGAGTCTTTCTGCTAACTTCAGCACAACAAAGAAGAGTCTCCTGCTGTGTGGTTTGTACAAGAGGGAGCGGGGCGGGGGGGTGCTGTGATTTACTGGCAGTTAGGGAATTTCTTACAGCGAGAGCGTTGCGGGGAAGGCTAGTGAGGACGGAGGTTATAGGACGTTAGTGACCTAGGACAGCAATGCTGCCTGCAGCTCCCCTTGTGCGACAGGTGACCCAGTAAGAAAAATCGTTCAAGGAAATTTGATGGAAATAGATATTTTTAAAAATGAAGCGTGTTGGAACAAATCCTGCTGTCAGCACAGAAGTGATTTTACCAAAAGAAATGGGGTGGAGTGAATCTTTCTTCTAAGTTCCGCTCCAGAAAGGTTGCTGAGGCTCTCGCTTTCCTTCCACATTGAGGAGCGATACCCCCAAACCCTGCCCGAGACCCCAGCCCTTTGACCTTCCTGCAGAGGTTTGGGGAAGCAAAGGACGCTTTGTACTGGGCCCCCTCAGTACAAGAAGGACATTGAGGTGCTGGAGCGTGTCCAGAGAAGGGCAATGGAGCTGGGGAAGGGTCTGGAGCACAAGTGCTGTGAGGAGCGGCTGAGGGAGCTGGGGTTGTTCAGCCTGGAGAAGAGGAGGCTGAGGGGAGACCTCATCGCCCTCTACAGCTGCCTGAGAGGAGGGTGTGGTGAGGTGGGGGTCGGTCTCTTCTCCCAAGGAACAAGTGATAGGACGAGAGGAAACGGCCTCAAGTTGTGCCAGGGGAGGTTTAGATTGGATATTGGGAAAAACTTCTTCACGGAGGGGGTTGTCAAGCATTGGAACAGGCTGCCCAGGGAAGTGGTGGAGTCCCCATCCCTGGAGGTATTTAAAAGCCGGGCAGACGAGGCGCTTAGGGACATGGTTTAGTGGTGGGCAGGTACGGTTGGACTCGATGATCTTAAAGGTCTTTTCCAACCAAAAGATTCTGTGATTCTAAGCTCTGACATTGCAATGGGCACAATGTCTAAAATCTCCTGCACGGGCCCTAAATATCCTCGCCTTGGTCCACAGCAGGAATGAAATATTTCAGCTGTGACATAAAGCTTTTTGTGTTTGTTGAGCAAAGCAATGCATGGGTTGGATTTGACTCGCTAATGAACTTTCGTATGCGGTAGCTCTGTTATTTCTTCAGGCTCTTGCTACTATACAATGAAATACATGATTAAACCAGCGAATGTCAGCTCAGCATCAACCTGGTTTGTGTCGGTACTTTTAAATACAAGTTGCTTTAGTGCCCTTTTCAGGTGGAGTTGCCACTTGCTGAACGCTTGGAGGGTACTGGTTATGTTACAATTATCAAGAAAAATTCGTTCTATTCAGACCCAGTGCAAGCAAACTTTATTGTGCATGCAGCTGTTCAAGATTAACTAATTATTTGATGAACCTTTGGAGGCAATGAATTTTAGATTAAGCACGTATACGCTTTTATTATGCATACATTTTTCTTGATCAGTTTTCTCTTCATTTGGTCACTCGTTTATGTGGAAGCAATCAGCAAAATCTGCATATTTCGCTCTTTAGAAAGAAAATTTCCATTTACGTAGCCTTAGTGCTTTCAGCCCACACATCCTTTAGTGAATTTTCAAAACCCACTGATCTATTACACTCCGCATAGCAACTTCAATGAACAGGTCATCTCAAAAAGATCAGGGGTAGACCCTCAGCTGGGCTCAACAACCTTTGCTCTTCTGTGCTCTTTTTGAGCTCACCTGGAACCATGTCACCTTCAGCTGAGCAGGGGTGGCTGGTAGGGAATCATGACCCAGGTCTCATCAGGGGATGTTCTACATGCTTTTTTTGTTGTTTAGAAAAGGTCACAAATCAAACGTTTCCTCTCTTTATTTTGTTCTTTCGGTTAAAACTGATTTCTGAAAGACATCAAAAAAAAAAGACAAAAAGGAGCGAAGCAATTCTGAAGCAATGCTCTTCGAGAAGAGCAAGGCGATTGTTTTTAAGCCTTTTAAATACTCGGCACTCTGTATTAACTAAAGTACGTGCACGTAACTGGTCCAACCTTAGCAAAGCCAGCAGCAGCTTTGGGTTCAGGCCAGATCCACTCTTAAGGACGGCACCATGATTTTGGCTCCAGATCACGTAGAATGACTTTTCATGCCACCCTGAGCACTCACCTGCCCCCCTGCTTAGCCCAGGCAGGCAAAACACTCTGGGACTGTCCCAGCCAAAGGCTGAAGGTGTTATTCTCTGGTCTCTCTACCAGATTCATGCACTTACAGGACTGTCCAGCAACACAAATTTGAACCAAATCAGGCCAAGGACACACAATTGCATCTCTAGTGAATTAGCCAAGATATAAGATAAGGAGCGTATGTTTATTTTCTGGTAGCTGAAGATGATACGGGATCTCGGAAGATGTTAAAGTGCTGCAGACAGATGGTGCGTGATCCAGCATAAAGCCTGCCAGTGAAAAGTTAACCTGTCAACATTTATTTTTTTTTTTAACAAATCTGAATCAGCAGAGCAAATTTATCCTGGATCGGTGCTTTGTGTCTCACAGCTGCAGTAGCTTTGATCTAAGCTGGATTTGTTATATCATTGAACCGTGATGTGAGTGTGCAGAAGATGTGAATACAGCTCCGGGAACTGTATTTCTGTCAGGAAAACACCCCCCTTAAGGTACCTCCCCCTGAAGCTGTTTGTCTCTGGTTACGTGGCTTTTAAGCCTTGCCCATGATTGCCTTTCCTCCAAGCCCAGCTTCCACAGCACGGTGCCACGCTGTGGTACGCAGAAATGTTGGCGTTCTCTATAAGGAGGTTATATAGCAAGAAAGAACAGTCTGTCTATGTAGATATAGGTGTTTATAGATAGATAAATACAGGTATAAAGCTGTATAAAAGAGCTCTGCTGGATTCTCTTGCAGTAGCCCACGTGGTGCCAGCAACGTCCAGCTGCTGCGTTATCCTGGCTGTCCTTCCGAGGGGATGTTCTCTTTCCTGCTGTCCCATTACGCGATATGTCTTTAGCAGGCATGGTGGTGTTGGGTTGACGATTGGACTGGATGATCTTAGAGGTCTTTTCCAACCTTAATGATTCTATTCTATTCTATAACAGAATACCAACAAGAAACACGGGTCAGCCCAAGACATGCTACTGTAATTTCATTTGTAATGTCATTTTCTATCAGTAACTCCTAAGAAAAAAACCTGATATTGTTCAAAACAAAGGATATGGAAGGAGACGTGTCTTTGTGATCCCGTGCACTTCAGTATTGCGTGCATAAAAAAAGGATAGCTTTCTTTTAGACTGTATTTTATATTATTTAGACTCTGTCTCATCTGCTCAGACCAATGCCTCTTGTTCTGTGGTTTTATCTATATGTGTGTTACAACTGCGCCTTACGTGAAGGCAAGAGCAGCAGTATGGTACCGAAGGGGCTAAGGGGCTTTGCTAAATCAATGCCTCATTGGCTTTAGTGGAGCAGGGTGTGACCCTCTAACGGGACTTCTGACAGCACATCTAAAGCCAGCGGGTTTATTGCAGTTGCCAGTAAATGAAACCAGCAGCTTCTTTATCAAATGGCCCTTCAGAAGCCAGAGGAGGTTTGCCTGGATATACAAAGATGAAAAGAAAGGGGCCAAACTGTCCAGAGCTCAGCTGTACTCGTTTTTTCTTGGTCTATCACAGCTGTAAGTAACAACTATTGCATTGCTTGTCCCTTTTTCATATGCAGGGACGAGCATATGAATAGGTGGAGGGTTTTTTTTATTGCAGCCATTGTAATATTGAGGGGTGGGGAAGGAGAGGAAGGAGTGTTGGTTTTGTGAACAAGGGCCATAAAAACTAAAACTGGAAAAAATAGCAGAAATCAGGACAAAAACATTTTGTCTTAGCTTTTGGCATCTTATAAAAAAAACTTTTAATGAAAAATCGTTCTGCATCACAAAACAAAATATCGCAGTGAAATGTTTTGATTCCTGTTCGTAGCTTTTTTTAATGGAGTTAAATAAGTCCAGAAAGTTGTACAAAATAATAACATGGCGTCCTCATGCCAGTGTTTTTCCTTCTGCATGCTCCAAAAGCACAGGGAAAAAAAAAAAAAACAATAATAAAAAAGAAGTCTGTTTTTAATGAGGCTTTCCAGTTTGGGACCAAAGCGCGTGCTACAGGTTGGTCTCAGTTGCCTAGGCTGGGGTGAGCTGCTGCTGTGTAGTCCTGACACCCGGAATTTGTCCTCCCTAACACAACCCTGGGGTGCGAGGCGGTGCTGGCTGTGCACGCGGTATTTACAGAACCGCTGTTTTCAGAGCCAGCGTGCTCCGGTGTGCCCATCGACTACCCGTGCAGCTGTAGTAGGGTAAGGCCATGTTCGCACGGACTTTGGCAGTTGGAGTTTCAAGAGAGACACATCTTCGGTTTTCTTTTATAAGATTCAAAACTTCTAATGTCTTGCTAACAAAACTCCGCTTTTGTCTATGAGGTGTGCATGAAAGAAAACTTTAGAACGATGACTTTTATGGCATCTGCCAATATTTTCATTTTAGCCTAATGGGGGATTTAAATTATTATTGAGTCTTATTTTCCAAAGAGAGCAAATGCACAGAAATTTGATTATATCGAGCCTCTAACTGCATAAACACAATACTAGCCCCAGCGGACTAATTCCATTAAGACTTGAACTATCCATCTTGAAGTTGCTCATGAATACAAACTGCCAGAGCTTCTGGCATTGCTGGGTTTGCAAAACAACTTGTACGGTTTTTGTGTCAGATAGTAAAAGCTAGCTTTATTTAGAGAGACATTAAAATAAACAGGTTTAATAATATATTTAAAAACTTCATTGTTACTCATATGTTGTTTCTCTCCGCTTGAATGGTGTTCTTTATTACAGCTGTATATTACCTTCAAAACGCCTCTTGCTCTGAACCTTGCAAGGTGCTGAAGCTGTAAATATGTGATCTGTAGCGTAGGCAGGTGGGGAATTTTAATTCTTGCAGCAGAAAGGTCCGTTTCGGTATTTTGCCTATCCAAACTGTGCTCTGGCTTGCCAGTTTTTTAATTCTACCTATCTTTTGGATAACTCTTTTCTATCTAAATAACATATTACTGCTGAGGTTTGGGAGTCATTACGGAAGATCTGCCCAATTAGCACGTTAATTGGGACCTACCAGATTCGGGGATAGGGAGGCGATTGTTCTATTAGCATTCTGTGAGACGAAAGAAAGATTAATGACTGTGCATGCACCCCTTGAGGGGTGTAGAAGTAACACTTCTTTTTTGAGATATCTGCGTGTGAGAGGAGGCATTTGAAATGGCTGGGCTTACTGAGGGAGTTGCCTGCTGATTAGTTACGCGTGGAGCAGAGAAAAGTGTAATTGAGTTTGTTTCTTGATGAGGAGATGAAGCGTTCTATGACTCTATGATAGGACAAAGCAAACATAACAGGGCATGAACATCTGCTGTTATAAATAAGTGAAGACCCATTGATCATAGAATCACAGAATGCTTTGGGTGGGAAGGGACCTGTAGAGGCCATCCAGCCCAACCCCCCTGCAGTGAGCAGGGACATCTTTAACCAGATCAGGTTGCTCACAGCCCCGTCCAACCTGACCTGGAATGTTTCCAGGGATGGGGCCTCCACCACCTCTCTGGGCAACCCCTTCCAGTGCTTCACCACCCTCAGTGTAAAACATTTCTTCCTTCTATCCAGCCTAAATCTCCCCTCCTTTAGTTTAAACCCATCACCCCTTGTCCTGTCACCACAGGCCTTGCTAAAAAGCCTGTCCCCATCTTTCCTCTAGGCCCCCTTGAAGCACTGCAAGGCCGCACTAAGGTCTCCCCGGGGCCTTCTCTTCTCCAGGCTGAACAGCCCCAACTCTCTCAGCCTGGCCTCGGAGCAGAGGGGCTCCAGCCCTCGGAGCATTTCTGTGGCCTCCTCTGGACCCGCACCAATCTTGATAGATTGATATCAACTAAAGCTTTGGTCCCTTGAACTGGGCGAGCTTCTCAGCGGGCCGGCAGGACAAGATTTGCGGCTCTTACACGCCCTGTAGGCATATGTAGGTACTTCAATGCCTCGCTGCTGTGAATGGAAAAGGTTGGTTTATAAGCAGCAGGATTGTACCTCTCTTGCAGACGCTGTGCCTTTCTGATGGCCACGTACTCCCATACAGCCATGGAGTCTGATCCATAGATATGTTGAACAGGTTATACCCAGGGCGTTAAAATTCAAAAAGGCCTAAAATAAAGTCATCTGGGGAAAAAAGAATGAAATGTAGGCAGGAATCATATTCGAATGGAGAAATGAATAATAATACTACTAAGAAAAAAGAGCTCTGGGCAACATTATCTGAGACAAACATGTAATCCTTCTTACAACTTTATGATTGCTGTCCCTTCCCACAGCATTTCACATTAAACTGATGTACTCTGCTGCAGGAGAAAATACTATATGCTCATAATATGCTGCAGAAAGAAGCAAAGTGGTATCATTATTGATCTTTCTGTCAAACTGTTTAATCATTTCTGTCTTGTGCTTGATTTAAGACTTGTCCTCTCCTGCTTTGGTCAATGAGCTGAGCTCAGGAAGCAGTCGATAGCAGGAGAGGCTCTCCAGTTGCGTTCTGCCAAGTCGTCTGCTACTGCTTCTTGTGCCAGCACCTACAAACTCCCACAGTTCAACACTGCGCACGCTGCTTGGTGCTGTGGGCAGAGGTAGAAAGGCTGAAACCCCAGAACAAACCAGGGAGATCATGTAAATGGATGCCAAAAAGTGGTCTTTTCCTCAATCCTGATGTGAAGTGCTCTGTGCTGCTCTTCCAGCCTCACCATGGAAGCTCCCGCTATCGGGATCCAGCCCATCAGTAGGGACTGTGGAAGACTGAAAGCTGCAATGGGTGTGAAGTATTCAAAGGCCTAATGAAGGGTAGGAAGAAACAGCTCTGACTAAATCTCTGTAATGGCCTGAGTTCCCTTTGAGAACTTTATCAGGTGTATGATATACGGTTGCTTAAACGGCCTTCGTACTGCTTCTGGGACTCAACCTGTACAGACATTCGTTGTCCTGCCGTTCTAGCTTAAACCTGTGGTTTAAGCAAAGCTATGTGTGATAGCGTGTAACAATATCAATGAATCCATCAGGAGAATTACTTCCCAGAAGCTCACCTGGGCTTTTTGGATCTGGACTGCTGGTCAGGATAAATTTATATTATTTTGTCTAGACATGTACCACTAATTGTTTTTAGTTTGTTTAAAAAAAAAAAAAAAAAAAGCCATGTCTTCTCTCACTGGATCCTATAGCTATTAAGCTTCAAAACCACCGAGGGAAGCCAATACCATGAAGCTGGACACCAGGAACGTTGGAGGATATGTTCCGGTTTGAACGACAATTGGTACCGTACAGATTTGCTCCTCTTCTCCACGTACAGCTGTGCAACCCATGCATTCCAAGATTCTCTGGCAAGCACAACTCATGTCTGTCATTTTGTTGCCAAACTCCAGCACTAATTTATTCCAGCGTTCTCAAATATTCGTACGCCCAGGGGAAACACCAGAATGTTGTTTTCTTTGCTTCTTCTGAGGTCTCGATGAACAACAGCTATTTTGATGCAGTTCTTTCTTATATAAAATCATTGTTCCTCATTTCTTTCATTAAATTCATGAGTAAAGAGTATCAGCCTCTCAAAATGTAGATGGTGTCAATGTGGTCTCATCCACAAACGCACAGGACATTGTGTTCCTGCCTTTGGGATTTGAACAAATATTCCTTGTAAAGCAAAGGATACCTCTTCCCAAGGTGATCCTCAACAGCATGCAGGAGACCAAGGAAGATCCCTGTGGACATTATTAATTTACCTTACCTTGATCTTGTTACAAATGCTGGCCGTTCTTTAAGCCTTTGTTCCACTGCTTTGTCTGGTGCCCACACACACATCTCCCTTCATGTGTTACTCACACCAATCTTAAAATTTCTGTTATAAATTGATGCAGTTCCAGGAAGATTTGCTAGAAATAATTCTATTTCTCTGTGTGTCTGTTGGCCCTGGATGTCTCCACCATTAGATGACCATAAAGTACCATTTGATGTAGGACATTCCTGATCTGAGTTCCCATCGCACAAGCACCTTATGCTTTCACAGGTTACTTTGCTGTAATGATAGGATTTTTTTAATCAAGTAAAGCTGGGGTGAATTACTTTATTCATAGATTTTTTTTTTTTTCCTTTTGTGATGCTGTGTCATCCTTAGCCATGTGAATGTTTCTGCATCTGGACTGTAAATTAACCTCTTGCTAAATTTTAAATCGGGATAGGATCAGCTTATTCATCTCAGAAGGCAGAAAGCTATGAGATGCGTGTCTCTGTGCTCACGTGAGTTATAGCCAGGCTGCTCGATAAAAAGCTGCGTACAGCAATCGTATGCGATAGCGATGTGGGTTTTAAAGTCACCCTGAGATGGAGTTTGCTATTTGTCAAACAACAGCTTTTTGATACTGGTAAAAACTGCATACGTTATCTTTCAGTCCAACCAACAGTACCTGCGGGAGACCGCGGTTCTGTATAAAACAATTGATTCTACTGCTGTAAGCAAATTAAGGTTTTGTGACAAAGGGAGGAGTTTTCTTTTTAGCCTAAAACACTCCCCATTGAGAACTCCCACCGGGTGTGCCGTGCTTTCTGAAGTCATTAATGCAGATCAAAGAATAATTAGGCTTTGGCAAGCATAAGGGAGTTTGATTAATCGGACTGAACAGCGTCCTTTTATCTCGTAATACCGACTGCCTGTTGATTCAGCGTGGCGTGGCCAGGCTTTAAGAAAGCACTTTCACGATTATTTTGCTCTTGCACAAAAGCACAGCGTTAAGACGAAGCAGAATCCGTCCTTTTGTTTCTTACCTTTCCCAAAACAGAGGACTAGGAACAAGCATTTACAGCAAATAGCAGATCCCACGTGGAAGTAGCAAAAGGCTGTCATGAATTTAAAGCTGGTATTTACTGGTGGTTGACACGCTGCCGTTCCCCAGGAGATAGCACTGCGTCCAGCTCTAGAGCCCTCAGCACAAGAAGGACATGGAGCTGTTGCAGCGGGTCCAGAGGAGGCCACAAAAATGCTCCGAGGGCTGGAGCCCCTCTGCTCCGAGGCCAGGCTGAGAGAGTTGGGGCTGTTCAGCCTGGAGAAGAGAAGGCCCCGGGGAGACCTTAGTGCGGCCTTGCAGTGCTTCAAGGGGGCCTCGAGGAAAGATGGGGACAGGCTTTTTAGCAAGGCCTGTGGTGACAGGACAAGGGGTGATGGGTTTAAACTAAAGGAGGGCAGATTTAGGCTGGATAGAAGGAAGAAATGTTTTCCACTGAGGGTGGTGAAGCCCTGGAAGGGGTTGCCCAGAGAGGTGGTGGAGGCCCCATCCCTGGAAACGTTCCAGGTGAGGTTGGACGGGGCTGTGAGCAACCTGATCTGGTTAAAGATGTCCCTGCTCACTGCAGGGGGCTGGGCTGGGTGGTCTCTACAGGTCCCTTCCCACCCAAAGCATTCTACGATTCTATAGCAGGGTGTTTTCTGGATTTTTCAGAGATCGGCAGCTGACGAGTGACAAATGCTGAATGGTGGTGGAGTCAAGTGCATGAATCTAGCAGGTGCCAAATCTTTGTACGTATGGGATGGAATCACCAAGACTTCCACTGTCCTTATGTTCCCACTCCTCATTGGGGTGCAGGCATTCAGAAAATTCAATAAGCCTTTCTTTTATTATTTCAAAGAACCAGTACTTTGTGAGAAGGAAACCTAGTAAATCTTCTGAATTGTTCACTCCACCAGTGTGGTATCTCTTGGAATCTGCAGTTAGAGATCAGCTCCGTGACCTACAATAAAAAAATAGAGTAAGCCGTGGGAGTTACCCTTCCATCAGATGGGTAGTGTCAAATCTCAAAGTACCTGGATGTAAGGGATTTTTTTGGTGATTTTCTATGGTAAGATGTTAAAAAGTCTTGTGAAGCCCAAATGGAACGATGATTCAGACACAGCACTGAACAGATACTGGACCTGAACACTTAATTCTTTGTGAATGGTGGAGACCATCCCTTCATCCAGATGTGGAAAATGCATGTAGTGGATTCATTTCTTGAGGACAGTCCTTGTGCAGCGAGAGACTGGATCTTGCCCTCTGTGTGTCAGACAACAGACCAGTACTTTATTGCTCACTTACAGGAGTTTGATTTATTTCTTGAAAGCTCTGTTTGCGACTCATAGTCCATCTTTCCAAAGATTCCTGAACTCCTTGCCAACACCTACACCATAGCTTTGTGAAAAGGGCATGCCCTGCTACCCCTGCTTGCAGATGGCCTATCAATTCCTGGGATATAAATGTTTATTTCAGATGGATGAAGAGGGGCAGAAAGTCAATGGTGTTAACATGATCTTGTGTCTGTAGAGCGCTAGTAAGACTGTCTGGCATAAATACGATCGGGGTTTGGCATACAGAGACCTCCTCTGGCTTAATCACCTGGCAAAACCCTAGAAAATGACTATCAACATTTTAAAGTACATTGATCAGAGTAGAGAAGAGGAGAAGAATCAAACCAGAATTTTCTTTTTAAATTGAGTTTTATGCTTCTGTTAAACAAGAGCATCCAGTCCTCCTTCAGCGAGAAGGCAGCTGCTCAGGCCTGGTTTGTTGTGCAGCCCTGGAGAGAGAAGGGAAGAACAGGTTTTGTTGTTAAAATTTAAGTTGACTGTAATGGCCCCTCTAACGTTTCGTTTTCAGATCCCATGGAGAGAGGATGATATAAGCGGGGGAAATACAGGTTCTTTGACTGCCCAGCACTCTGTATCCTGAGAAGAGCCGACTGCTCAGGGTGCTTCTCTCCTCTCTTTCCACCACTGCAAGGCAGCAGCACCCACTGGCATTTCTGTTGTGCAGGTGTGTTATGGTGTAGGTGATCTCAAGAGGGGCTGAAAGCAGAGGGAGAGAAGGGGGAGCAGAGCAGGGTTTTACGGGTGCCATTTCGGTGGGGGCAGAAGCGATGGCTGGGACTCGCCGTGGGTGCTGAGTTATAGCAACATTATGAGTTTTCACCTTCTTCCCAGAAATTGTTCTATTGCTTTTCCCATCAAGGTGTAATAGGAGAGTATGAAACACCAGTAACGTCATTGCCGCATAAGAGCACACGCCCGGCGGGCGCCTGCGGCAGTCGCTGCAGGTGTCGAAGGTGGGCTAAGAAAAGTCCTGAGGAATTAATTGGATTGGGGGCCCAAGGCTACATCCTTCACTGGGAATAAGGAATGCTGACGTGGGGAATGGGCCTTGATAGAAGACTGGTAATGATCCCTAGAGGTTAAAGAGCAAATTGCACGGAAAGCTTCTCCGAGTCGCGTTGCGTTTCCATAGGAAAAATATCCACGTTTTCCCTTTTGTTGGAGTGGAAAAATACAGAATTATAAACCAAACTTTGCTGGTTTATGGTGAGAATATGATTTTTAGCTCCACTGGAAATGTGTTTTTCCCACTTTTTTGTACAGCTGTAGATGCTATCAACTTTCCGGTAAACTCAAACAGCGTTACGAGACCTACAAGGTCAGCTGTTGGCAACTAGAGATGACAGAAGGTCCTAGGGAGATGGGAGCCATGAGCCAGAGCACCCGGAACGACTGCAGGGTCAGGGCCTCGGCCTCGTTTCAATTACAGATTAATGGAATTTACTTGGACTAAAGATTTTCAGAGGATTTTTAAGGTTTGCAGAAGTTTCTAGTGCGTTTTGTGTCTGGTTTCCATGGGAAAGGAGAGGATTTCCTTGCAGCTGGAGTCCATGAACTCAGGGAAGGTGGGAATTTGTACGCTGGGCAAAGATCGGTAGGGTCAGATGGAAAAAATACCAGAAACCTTTGTAAAGGGAATATTCTTGAATTGGTCTTAGATGAAAAACGTCTGCGTTGAGCCTCAGCATTGTTCCTCAATTCCTCACTGCTTTCCATCGGTCCCAGCTCCCATGCCAGGCAAGTTTAGCGTCCTCCTTCAGTGCACCACAACGCGCTGGCTTCCTTCCAGCTCTGGGGATTGTTTTTAGTTAAAATAAAAATGATAGGAACGATTCTTGCAAGCGTGAGGATGCTTTACATAGGGAATGACGCCAAGCGGCGTAGCTGGATGTGCACAGCTTTGCTTATTGGATGGGTTTGCAGGAATTCAGCCGCCTTCTGCAAAATGGGGGCTGTGGGCTTTGCTCGGGGGAGATGCTTGGCCATGCCCTCAGTGAGGAGCAGAGCCACGGGTGGGCGAGAGGGGCACTTCTTGACATTTCTTCCCCTTCTGCATGATAGGAGCAGAACTTGTCTTCAGAGACCAGGCAAAAAGACAAGGAAAGACTCTTGTCGTTCTGCACTTTCTTCTGAAGTGACTGCTAGCGACGAAGCAACAAGATGCAGGACCTGGGGAGTGTGGACCGGCTGTTCCGGCACAGCAGGTCTCTGCCCGCGCCGCTGTCAGCTCCTTCCTGAGATCATAGAATCATTTGGTTAGAAAAGACCTTTAAGATCATTGAGTCCAACGGTAACGCAAGGAACGAAAACGTTACAGCGAGTAGGCAGCATTTTCCTAGCGATATTGCGTTGTTCGTCGTCTTCACTTACATCAGTGTTTCAGTGAGGAAACAACAACGTGTTTGCGTCTACCGAGTGGTGAAAGATACCTCAAATAACGCAGGGGAAGTAGTGCTTTCATTACCAAAGTATCTGTGGAACGAAGCGCTTCCTTTCTCCTCTTTATTCCTAAATCATATTCACACTAACTGCCGCATCCATTTTCTGCATCTCTGTCTGCGTGAAAGAAACTTGGGGAGAAATTACCTCGATAATGTCTTTCTAATCTTCCTTGTTTACAGCACACTTTTTGTTCAAAGTCATTATGACAGCCGTGGAAGATTCTGAGTGTGATGCAGTTATTGAATTTTAAATGAAAACTAAATTGGCTGTGGTAGAGGGGAAAAATATTTCATAACACAGTAATTTTTCCTCAGGGTACAGTTGCTACATTTTATTAGAAATAAGCAATTTTCACTATGTCTCCAAAATGTATAGAGGGGATAAACACGAGGTATTAATCTAAGGAAAAAAGGCTTTTACAAGTATTTAACACCAAATGGTGGTTTAAGGTTCGCGTGTTTTCTACATATTTCTGGTGTGCTGGAGGACCTATTTACTCGTTTGACTGAAGTAAAACGTACCTTAGCTTTCTGCCTTGGTCAAAAGCCTCCAGTGGTGTCAGGTGGGATTTAATTGAGCCGTTTGGAGGGTTTTTTCTGCTTGATTTGTGCATGTGGGAAGCGAGGAACATTATCTGTACGTGGAAGGTAGTAAGGCGCCCATGTGGCTGCTAAACAAAACCGTCCGCTGAAGGGGCAGCGCTCAGCTCCCGTAGCGATCCCCAGGCATCTCCCACCTCCGTCCCCACCAGCCCCACGTGGGGAGGAACGCCCCGAGGTTGTCTGCGGGTGGTTCTGCTCACAAGGCAAAAGGGAGGCGTTTTGGAAGATAAATATTGGGATAAAATAAATGCACCTCCATCCCAGCGTTGCAGTCGGCTGGCAGGTATTAATTTCGCAGAGTAGCTCTGTCAGCTGGCAGATCTCTGCGGGGAATGGCGCTGGAGTGCGGCACGGCTCACAGGCTGCTGGGAGGGAGCTCGGAGCAGCCCGGTGCCATGGGCAGCCCCCAGAGCCCTGGCTGTGTGGGCACCTCCCGGGCAGGGCCTCCGGAGAACAGATTTCTGCTCAAGCTGCTCCAGCGGCATAATTCAGCCATTCCTTTCTAAGCGAGCAGCGCCGGTGCCCTGGTTTTACATTCACAAGATTTGCTTCGTTCCTTCGGCAGCTCTCAAGCTCCAGCTAGGCTGCAAACAAGAGCGATATTCAAATTGGTGTTTAGTGAATTCTCATTGACCGGTGTTCGTTCTTGTTCAGCTTCGGCTCCAATTACAGTTTGTCACATCGGAAGCAGATGTGAATTAATTGTAGCAGAGGAAGAGGTGTGTTTTATATATTTGCAAAATATACAAATCGGTATGGACAATGCATCCGCATATGGTTAGTGGGGTCCGTAGGGTCACGGTTTCACTCGGCTCAGAGCCGTAGCTGTCACCAGCCCGTAACATCGGCATCGTCCCCATCCCTTGCATACGTCTGCCTTTCGCCTACAGCTCTGCTACGCAGGAGCCAACGCCGTGCAGCCTCTGTCACGTTAACAAGCAGGTAGGTTTTCTCCCATAGCTCTCATCCACCAAAATACGGATGGGGAACGCAGCCTCTGTAAGCACTTATGTTCCTGAGCAACCCCACGTAGCGATGCCTTCCTGCTCGCAGCCTGGGCACGTTTGTACATGCTCCCGTTGATGGCCCCCGCAGGCTCTGGTGGTGCTGGCACATCGGTGTCCCCTGCTTGTGTCTCATGGCTGCAGATCACGTTGCAAATCTAAATGCACAGAGTGCGCGGAGTAGGGTAAAGGCAGCGAGCAGGCGGGAGAGGTTCGCTCCGAGCGGAGCCTGTGGGCTTGCGATGGGATGCAATTATGGAGAAACGATGGTCTGCTTGGCCTCTGGTTGCTTTGCACTTTGGGAAGTAAAACCTGGATAGGCGCTGGATGCAAAATGAGCGTTAGAGATGCATCCAGAAGAGTGCGGATAGAGGATTTCGTTAGATCCTCATAGGCTGTGGTGCTGTTTTCAGAAAATCTGGTCCAGGGTTGGATTTTTCACACTTTTGCCAGGATGCTAAAATAGAGATTCAGGGGAGGTTTGCAAGCCAGCTCCCAGCAAACCTCGCACTAAGTCAGCTAATTCAATTTATCAGTACTTATCTGACGCTGGGATGAGAGACCATTTAGAACTGAATATGTTAATGTAAGTCTCTCTCCAGATTAATCACCAGCAGTTATATTTTTATGATTTAGCAGTGTTGTTTATGACTAACATTTACAGAAGATTACCAGTAGATTTTCAATAAAAGCTTTTCAGCTAAAAATAAGATTATAACAATTTTAGAGATAATTGGACAACTGTTGAAATCAAAAGCTGATAAATATAGGGAGTTTTTCAAAGCTGTACGTTGCATGCTGACATAATGGCAGGTTAGGCTTCCAGATGCATCTCTATATGATGAATGTATAGCTTGCTAAAAATAATGTTGTCGTGCATCGGTTGAAATATGTCGCAGCCCGTAAGCAAATGAAAGGGGTGTCCCCCCATTTCAAATGAAATCAGTTGTGAAAAGCATTTTCTAATTAATAAGTCTCTTCATTTTAGAGCAAATAGCAAAATCCCTCATAGTATGTTTTTCTCTCTTCTTTTTTTTTTTTTTCCTCTTTATAAATACACCAGCATGTTGTCATCAGTTGCTTTGCTTCCCATGTAGTCTGTGTGGGCTTCACAAACCAAAACAGGACAAAGACTTGTATTAAGAAAAATTAAGAAAACACTGTCGCAAAAACTTGGAGGAAAACTTACGGTTCACATGTAATTTCTGAAAATAACGTTTGTTCCTCTTTCCTTGCTAACACGTGGTACACAGGTACCGGTGTCCCTTGGAGGCTCTGGACCCACAGTCGTCAGTGATCAGATTATCTCAGCTAAACGAGCGGCTGGGTAGCAGCAAGGCCAAAGTGCCCATGAGCTGGATTTACCCAGCGGGATAAATAATGAGCTGGATTATCGTTTACCTTGCAATGAATCTAGAGACGTGATCTGTGAGCTATCTACCAAGGCAGAAAAGAGAGGTAAGCTTATAGGCATCACGCTTGATAGTTTTACAGCAATCTGCATCACTTTGAAAAAACTTTATAGTAGACAAGTTCACAAAAGGCCAAAAATCTCTAGTTTAGGGGAAAAAATTATCCCCTCTCCCTCCCAAACTGGAATTTTATGGTCTTTACATTTCGCTATCAGATTTGCCGTAAAAGCGCTTGAATTTTAGTACAACTGCTGCGTCCGTTAACGTCGCACAAAAACAAACTCTTCAGAATTTTTCTACATGTGCACGGGTGCGTCTTTACTCAGACGGTGTTGTGTAAGACTCGCCTCCATTTAATGATATTTTAATTAGTTGTTTCCTGGGTTTCAGCTTTGCATTGGCTGCCACCCGTTCAATCGTAGCTTTATATTTTGGACAAACCTTGCTGTAAATAGCGTTTCTCCACGAGAAATGTAAATGTTGTTCTAATTTCCAGCATCATTCAAATGCCCACATAACAGTTATCCTTGTGAAAGCAAATTGAATCTGTCACGTCATCTTCTGTGGAAGCCTAATTCTTGGTAACAAAAGAGATTGCAGCTGACAGATGGAGCTGCACGCTGCGTAATTAAGTCTCCAGTGTGTGTCAACTGTAGCCTTTCAGACGCAATTAGAGTCTGACCAGTTCACCCATTTAGACACTTTAAAAAAATATCTATATCCCTTAGGTGGGTGAGGAGGTTTCTGTGAAAAATGAATTCCAAAATGCGCTAAGCAGAAGAAAATAGGATCGTGTTCATCGCCAGACCTTCCAGTGATAAAATTTGATGCAGCTCTTTAAATCCTCGCTTTACCTCCTTTTCTTTCGCATTTATTATGTCCGGAGTGTAGCTAAGCATAAACTCTTCTCAGTAGGGAGGCTCATGAAGGCAGCGGATGGAAAATACATTTTCTTTAGAAAACTAGCTTTGGGAACCCCCGGCTGTGCAGGAGGTACAATTGTGTTAGGTTTGTAACAGTAGACTGTAAAACTTAGGAGAAACTGCAAAACAACAGAAAACTTTAAGAAAAGGAAAAAAAGTGCTTAGTGGTGCCTGATGCAGCCAGAATTAAAGACGAGCCTGATGCACGACCTTGTGATCCGGGTCTCAGTACCCGCTGTGCTCGGGGATCTCCGTGTCTGGGACTTTTCTTCATAGAGTCACAGAGATAAAGATGTTTTAGGTAATCTCTTCCACCGCTCTCCTGATGAACGGTTAGACATCTTACAGTAATCGTCTCTGAATACACGAGGCTTTCTGGTCTGTAGGAATACCTGAGCAATGCCAGATCTCAGGTTTTTTCCTGTGATAGCTGTGGTTTTAACTCCCGGAGTTGATTCCGTTGTTTCTAATACGCACTCCTTCGTCCAGTCTTCCTTCCTTCCGTCTCTAGAACATGACAGCTGTTGCCCGACAGTCATTGTAACGATGCACCAACAGCAGCAAGAGCTGTTCTTTCACCTTCCTCTTCACTTTTTAGGCATGCTTTCTTTCATTAAAGAGAAGTTCCATGCTGCTTTTATTACCCTGGCTACTAATGAAGGATAGGCTTATTAATTCAGAAGTTTTAATTAAATCACCTTCAGAGGGACCCACTTGGCACGAAAATATACTCTGTGTCTGACTGTAAGGAGTCGCCGGTGATCCAGCCTTCCTCGCTGACCCTTCGCGTTGGACGCCTGTATTTCAAATCGATGTTGGCGAGGAGGTCGGGAGGCAGGAGACACCAGGACGGCGTGCGCAGAGCGGTGCTCCCCAAATGTAGGGCTGCGACCACCAAGCCCATCTTTTAGTTTTCTGTAACCGTGTTGGCAGACATCTCAGAGGTAAACACCCATCCAGAAATGGAACTGGACCACGGCGAGCATTCACACGCGTCCTGCCGGTGCCCATCCCGCAGCAGCGTGCAGGTAGCCACACGCATGGATCTTCCCTGGTCGTGAGGGAGGGTGGTCTAGAAGAAATGCAAACTAAATGGAGAAAACAGGTTGCCAAGAAGCAAGTCAGTCAACTTTTCCTACAGAACTAGCTTAAAATGGGATGGACTGCCTCGTGGTGGGCCCTACTGAATGACTAGTTCAGGCTGGGGAACTTTTAGCAGTTTAAATTAGGACTGGAGTGGGATTTATCCACTTTTCTTGAGAGAGAAAGGTATATACGCTTCTGCGGCAGATCTGCATTCAGAAGAAAGGAAGCTAGGTCCCAGAACTTGGTTTAGCTCTATGGTTTATGTAGGATAGATTTGATTTTAAGAAATAAACCTTTCCTTGAAAAAAAAAAAAAAAAGAATCTGTCTAATTCTGGGAACTGTACCTGCTGGTGAGTTTGCCCTCTGACCTGCCTCTTTCATGCTGCCCACCCCAATCTGGCATAGATTCACAAAATTGATTTAAAGATTCAGCTTTCTCATCCCATGTCCATGCTCTCCCCCAAAGCAATGAAGTTATGATGCTTTCCTCAGGCAAAATGCGTTATCAAGGATGCTGTTACTCGATACACCACAGGTGGGGTCAGGCAGGAAAGATTTTTCCTTGCAGTCATCTAAAGGATAGGAAAAGATGGAGAAAGAGGCTTGATTTCATCTACCAGACTACACCCTGCTCGCTCCCCTTCTGGCCCGTGCCTCTCAGATCTGCACTGCGCTTTGAGCCGTTAAAGTCCTGGCCCTGACGGGGCTGTAGTGCCGGGAGGTCCGATTCAGATCTTGCACGCTGGTGTAAGGCAGGAGAAACCCCACGGACAGGACCTCGCCTCCGCGAATCCAACTAAAAGCCATAATAGCCACGATACATCAGGTAGAAGACCTGGAGAGAGCGAGTGCTCTTATCTCAAAGACTGGATTTACAGTAATTAACAATTGTAAATGCAATTGCAATATTTTATAGGCTGTCCTTCCTGCGGTTGTGGAGAATGGAAGTTAATGGAAACGCACTTGATAATACTTGTTGGCTGAAAGGCTTACATTAGCTGATCTAGTACCTCCAAATGCATACTTAGGTAATAACGTAGTGGATGAATTAGGGAGGAATGAGATTATTTTTTTCTGAGAAATAATAAACGCGTTTCTCTCTCGCCAGGCTCCGCTGGGATATTACTGCCGTTCGTACAGCCAAGTGTTTTGTTGGAGAGATGAAGTGCTGCGTATAAACTTGTTCATTACCAGAAACCTGACAAATACCGAGCTGGTATCATGTCAACACCCAGCTGGGGATAATGCATCTCCTCTCCTCCTAATAGATTTTTCCTTACATATAATCATAAGCAATACTAAAAAATTACAATGGGGAAAAAAAGGGCCGCTGGAAGACGTCTGCTCTCTGTGATACGCCGTTCTTTTGATTTGAAGTATCAGGGGCAGAGAGGATGAAAACAATTTGTCTGGGGATTATCTACACGCAGAAAGAAACTTGATAATCACTCGAGTGAGTAGCTGCTGCATTTGTTTGCTACCCTCTTGCCTAGCGATCGTCGTTCAGTTCCGTGAAATTACTGTTTCCAGGGGTGGGGAGCGAGGGAGGGTTTATGAAAGTGCCTCCGCTCCCCTGTTGCAAAACTGTTAGCAGCCACTTAGCAGGGCTGGCACGCTCAAGGAGGTGTGGTAGTCGCATCTACAATATTCACTGACCAATTAATGTTGTGTTTTGTTGGGTTTTCTTCCTTAGGGGAACACAAACGCGTTAACACAGGCAGGAAGGTTTAATATACAGACCAGCGTAGTCCTCGGAAAAGGCTTAGTGCATCTTCAACACAACATAGCACTTAATGGCATGTGTATAATTATGTTTTATAAAGATTTTATAAGAATAGCTAGAATAATATTAATGATGTGCGAACATAGGTGGCAAGACTAGATTTATGTTTCAGGCAATTACATTTTACAAGCTGAAGTAGAGAACAGAGGTAATTAACAAGAATAATGAAAGCACTACCTTGCCATAAATCACTGCTAAAAAAGAGTAAATAATAGAAGACAAAGGGATTATGAGTCAAGTTCAGGCGTTATTCATCAGTTTTAGAGCAGAAGGGTGGGTTTAATTAGTGAAATGGCATCGCGCTTGTTTGGTGCTTTTCAAATAATCTTGATGCTCTTCTATCGGGGGAACAAACATCTGATTGAATGCAAATGACAGTGATTACCTTCTCTACATTTCTAATCAGTGCAGGAAATTTCATTTTGCCCTCCTTTTGATGAAGCGAAGGGAGCGAAGAGCAGGCGCGCCGAACTGGGGGATTTTGCAGTCCTGATTGCAGATGAGGTCTCCCTAATCTGCGAAGGAAAAAAAGCACCCACTTCTCCAGCAGTTTCAGTTTTCTATGAATTGTTTAGTTCCAGTTTTTAATCTGCAATGCTTTGTGGATCAGAAAGCAAATCAGCCTCCACTGGGAAGGCCCTTATCTATTAATTACTTTTTCTTCTTCTTATCCTAGGAGAAGATATTTCTCACGCTGAGCCACGGGAAGTTGACGCTGAATTGTAATAGCAGCAGACGTTACTGGGACGCTATCAGAAGTCTGAGGCGAATGGGCTCTTCGTGACCGGCTCTGGGCAGAACCCCAGCATCTGCTCCACGTGTTTTCTTTGCGTGTCTTGAGGACGCGGCTCATCTTCAGCTGAATTTACCCTTTCTCCCCCTTCTGTTTAATCTTGTGAGAGCAGTAGCTGTATCTCTGCCCTGCAACAGAATATTCTGCAGAGGAGAAACGTTTGACCTTTGCAATTCATGAGATCGCAGCAGACGACACGTGCTTAAGATACGCCTCTAGTCTGCCCTGCAAGGGCTCGAATCCACCATGGCCCTTTGCGTGCATCGCCTAGCTCGCTCCTGACAGCGGTGGATTGTCCAGGATCCTCAGAGGTGGTCAGAACCTAGGACTGGCTCTGTGCTGCGTGTTGTGGCTCTCGGAGCAATATTGCGTTAGCTTTTCTTCTTTAGGTATGGGATTCACCCTTGGCTCCTGCAGGAGGGAGCGATGAGATTCTTCCTTCGCCTGTCCTTTGTAGCTTCTAGTTACACGCAAAGCCCTTTGGACAGGTCAGTGTTGACTTGCTTTTAGGAGCCTCTGTTGTACGAAAACCTTGCGACTCATCCGCTCCTGTGAGCTGTGGGCCGTGAGCACCTGGACACCATGCCGACGAGCACGGTGTAGCTCCTCGGAAAGCAGAGCGTAACAGCCGTCGCAGCCCGCGAGCAGGCTCACATTTAACACGGGCGCAAGAGCATGAAGCGAGGGGCTTAGCCATCCACGTTGGGGACAGATCTTTCCCAAACTAGGACGTGCTACTGAGTTCTAATATTGTGTCTCCCCGCTGAATAACGAAGTTGTAAGAGGCGATGCCAATTATCCCCCAGCGAGTTCTCCTTCACTTCTAGTGTTACGGGAGAGATGAGGCACTGTTCCCTCTGAACCATTACATATAAGTTGTGGTGAAAAAAGAAATAACGTGGCAGACGCTTGCTCAGCCCAGAGAGGATGGAGACGATTATGCCTGTCCCATCACCACCCGTGTCAAAAATTAACAGCAAGTATTTGGGGACTAAGCCCCCCCCTCTTGCAGAAATGTGAAGCTTGGTAGAGGGATCCCAGGGGAAGCCACACGCCACAGCATAAATATGGATTTTTCCCATGGATAAAGAAAATATTTAAACATCTTGGCTTAATATTTTAGCTGATACAAGGACTGTTTCTTTGGAAGTGGTTTTGTATTCCTCTCAGGGCTGCGCGAAAATGGACTGGAAACATGAGCGACTGGAGAAGAGCGCTTTTTCACCCTGATCCGCTCGGGCTGTGATTTTGACTGACTTCACAGACTAAGGGATCAGATAGTGGCTACTTGTAGGCGCATCTGATCTCTCATTGCCAAGAGGACATGCCGCCGTTCTGATAAGGAAGAGCAACGCCGAGTTATTTCTCCATTCACGGAACACAAACCTGTTTTTGCAAGCGGCTTGCCAGATTGTGATAATAAATCAATCGAGCCTCCTTACTAATCCCTAGTTGAGGGCCATTTCGTTTGCACTTGGTATCTGCGCAGCCCAGCCTGAGGTGAGCGGGGGATTTCTTTGCCCTGCTGAAGATTTGCTACCAGGCATCATGAGAGGTGGCTGTTTCGCTGCTGGGTAAAACATGCGAAACGCGTGCGATAGGTTTTGTAGAGCATTAAGGCATCCTTTGACTGAAAAGTCATGAGAAATGGACTATTCACTATTATACGTTATTGGGTATGCAAAGCTTGTGAGCCAAGTTTAATTAATTTCGATGAAGACATGTGCAATAAAAATGAACAATTAGCAGCAGTGAAGGATTCTGAGCTGAATCTGTGCAGGCTTTTTTCATCCCTATAGCATGTTGCAAAATAAAGAGTGCGTCATCGCACCCCTGACATATATAGAAAGCAAAAGCTCTACGTTGCCCGTATTACAAGTGGGTAAATTCAGTTTATCTGCGTTTGTCCTTGATTACACGCTGCTTTCTCCTCTCCTATAGACCTCAGCATAAACGTCTAGCCTCCCGAGTCACCTCCAGCCACTGACAAAACGCTCTGTGTCCCGCAGGGAGCACACCTACTAAATATAAAATATTGCAACACAAGTCTGATGAACGCTTATGGAAGATTTGCTAATCCGTACGAAGGGTTGTTAGCAGCTGGCCAGTATTGCAGCGTGCTCCGCCCCGCAGGCCACGGGGTGAGGGATAAATAACGCTGGAGTTACGGAGAGCTGAGCCGAGGAAAACGGTGCTCATTCCATCCTGCAGATTCTCTGTGCTGCGTCATCACCTCTGGTGATGCTAGGATGAGAGGGATGGTGTAGGTCCGTTGTGAAAAGGCTCAGTATTTCATTGTGCATTCAGTCTGGGAAAAATCTCTGTGCTTCAGAAGCTGCACTGGCTGATCAGAAGCACGTAGCAGCCCTTCATGTTGGAGTCCTCAAGAAATTAGATTTTCCAAAGCTTTCTAGATCTAATTGAATGAGAAACTTAGCCTGAAAAAAATATTTTGTGATGGTCGAATTAAAAAAAAAAAAAACACACACACAAAAAAGCACAAAGAAGAAAAGAAAGAACTTATTCCCATCATTACAGAAAGTTAAATCAAATTCTGCACATCCCATAACTCTTCATGGCCCAAAACCCAGATGCAAGTTTTGATATTGGGCTTCCTCCACATCCTAAACTGGGGTGCAGTGCCGTATTCCAAAAGGAAAATACAGAAGGGTAGCTCTGCTGCTTAGAGTCTGGTCTTGGATGAAGCTTTTTGTGAGCTTGGTTTTTCTTGCAAAGGGATGAGTGGAGCTCTGCTAGCGCTGCAGGTACCCTCTGTCCTGCAACTTGCATGAGCCAACATAAACTTGGTGCAAGCCCTAACTGCTTCACGTGGGTACTGCCAGTGTGATCGTAGAATCGGTAAGGTTGGAAAAGCCCTCTAAGATCATCCAGTCCAACCGTCAACCCAACACCCCCATGCCTACTAAACCATGTCCCAAACTTCTGCGTCTACACATTTTTTGAACACCTCCAGGGATGGGGACTCCACCACCTCTCTGGGCAGCCTGTTCCAATGCTTGACCACTCTTTCAGTAAAGAAATTTTTGCAAATATCCAATCTAAACCTCCCCTGATATGGAGTCACGGCTCAATAAACCCAACCAGCTTCTTTTGGTGTCCTGCCTGCTCCAGCACATCACTAGAGCTGATCAGAAACCGGCCGAGAGAAACAGTCCCTCTGGTAAAATTCTGACCCACTGAAAGCAAAGCACATTATGAAAATGCCTCAGTTTTGAAGAAGCAAGGCAGTAACTTTCAATTCTGAGCTTCTTGGAAAGTAACACTACAATTTTTTCTTTGAAAAAAGCATTTTCTTTGTTTTTAATATTTATACTTACGCAGTATGTGTGTATGTATAGTGCACAATGTAAAAGAGCTGTCCAATTTCAATGACAGATTTTTTTTCTTGATTGAAAAACAATGTTACAGTTGTCTGAAAATAAATCTCTCAACTATTTTAACTTGCAGCAAATATATTTCTTTAAAAATCCTAAAGCGGAAGAAGATGAAAAAGCGGCGGTTTCATGTAAAACAGAAAATCTGGTTTCAGTTCAGCTTTGCAGCCAGCACTGCCCATGTATCTGAATAGCTGGCTTCAGGAGATATCTTCATCTGAAAAAATACTCACGTAAAACCGATATCGTTGCATTCCTGTCTCTAAAGATCTGACTCTCTGGACACAGGCGCGTTGACTACGTTGAATTTAGACCTAATGGGTAAACGAATAATAAGGGTTTTCCTGGAAATCCTTGGAGTTTTCCATTTGTTGGGGGCATATTCTTGTTCCTCGTGTTCACCTCCCTGTCTTTGTCTGTATCTCGGCTTGGCGAGGAAAGCCGAGATGCTTTTAAGGATGCCATTGAAAATCAGGGGAGGGGAAAAAATCTTCGGAGGCTACTTGTGGGCGTGTGGAGCGAGGGAGGGTTTTTAATGGGATTTAATGGAGCTGGGTTATTTAAGACAGGTGCAAAGATCCTTTGTATTGACAATTCACTGTATGAACCATAAACTCTTCACTCTGCCTATAAAAAACGAAAGGACCAATTACTTATTGAGGCATTAAACACCCAGGGGACAAAGATGCCTGTCTGGCAATAGTAAACATATTGACTGAAACCTATTTGAATTTCAAATTGCCAAACGTCCCAATTTTTGAAAAGCTTCCTATGATAACCAAGGTCTTGAAAGTCAATTGAAACTTAATTCTCCTGGATATCTCATGGGGAAAAAGTACATGAATCCAGACAGATTCAATTATTTAATTTTAATGAAAAAATAGATAGCTGCTTTATAATTTCCTTATAGAGCAGTAGGTGGGAATTCAGCTCCTTTTTCTAAGATGTTGTCCTAGAATGAATGACAGCAGAGTTCTGCCAAACACCGGCTGCCCAGAGGCTTATGTCCAAGGATTTCTGCTTCTTCTTGTCCCTAGATCTTTCTTTTCCCTCCATCTGAGACCAGGTCTTTCTGACACGCCAGCCAAGCCCAGACTAGCGTT
The DNA here is from genome assembly GCA_013401315.1 of Balaeniceps rex. Taxonomy (NCBI): domain Eukaryota; kingdom Metazoa; phylum Chordata; class Aves; order Pelecaniformes; family Balaenicipitidae; genus Balaeniceps; species Balaeniceps rex. Next base: position 52,657 of record VYZW01049048.1, read on the forward strand.
CCCTCTCTGTCCACAGATGGTGCAGATGGTATTTATAAAGCATGACACGGGGGATCTGTTACGGGGTGCTCTACAGCTACACATTGCAGCAGGACACGTTTACCGTCTCATCCATTAGAAAGGCTCTTGCAGAGCAAATCAGCCCCAGGTCAACACTGCTGCTATCGGCGTCGTGCCGGTGAGGTATCCTGTGACTGCGCGAGGACAAAGCCGGTCCTGAGAGCAACTGGGGAAAAAAAGCCGCTCCGGTCTGCCCAGTATCCTCGCTCTGATCATCTTCTTGGGGTATTTGAAATCCCCCCGCTATCAGATGCTCTTGGGGCGAGCCAGGGACTTGCCATGGTCTCGGGACCCATCAGCCGTTTGCCGCGAGGCAGCTGGGCAGAGCTCGAGTTGAATGAAAAGTTACAACTAGCTCTCCCTGACTTGCGCTGCCCTCACCACATCATTAGTAGAAGAGTTCATTGTGATTAATGCCGTTATTGTGAACACCAGAGGAATTAATTCTTTCCTCTGTATTGGACAGCATTGCCTGAAACGTTAACTCCCCATAAAACCATGAGGACAATTAGTGCAGTGTAATCGCGGGTACTTACTGCTGAATTAATTTTCCTTTTGTTTTTACTGTAATGTCATGTACAGAGCAAAGGTACACGGCGGCAGCAGGGTTGTTATCAAACCCTCAGAGGAGTTTATCCTCCCCTTTGTATGCTCTGCACACACAGCGCAAGCATCCATAATCGTAACAGTTGGCTGCGTGTGTACTGCCAGGCAGAAGAGACACCTACTACTGTACGGCTGTCCTTGACCTTGGTGTAATAAGACTTTTATCAGATACAGTCAATGAGAACACCACTCAGTGCTCCTGTCTGGTAAAACTGGTATTTGTTGTTGCTTTTGTTCTAACAGCTCCTTGTTAAATAGGAGAGGACAAGTCGCCACGTATCAGCTACATTCAGCTAATTGTGAAAGAGATTTCATCTCTCCACCTTTGTCTCCGGTGGTTTCTGTTGGGATTCCCATCATGCAGTCATTTTTCTGTATTCCATTTTCTCTCTGTCTTGGCATACAGTCGTAAATGAAGGCAAGCATTTATCACCACAGCAGCTTTAAATATCAAACGCTTGATGAATTTACTCTCAGCTGGCCGGAAGCAATGCTGTGATTGCAGCATTTTATAATCATCAAGACTTGTTTCTCTAAGCTGAATTAATTTGCATGAGCAATGGGTTATTAGCAAAGTTGCTGGTAACTAGCATGCACAAGCAAATTTGAGAGAAGACTCTTGCTGTCTGTGCTTTCCTTGGGGGAACTTGACTTTGTGAGATGTTTTAAATGGATGGGTAAAGAATTGTATCTGAGGGCAAAGGTTTAAAACGGGTGCAAGGAATCCAACCTCATGTCGGATAGATTCTGCAGAGCCGAGCTCTGTCTCTGGCCGTACAGGGCATTCCCACGTTTCTGTCAACACTTAGCTCTAGCCATGGTCTTACAGTACAGTAAATCCAGCACTAGGGCTTGTGATGCCAAGTCAAAAATACAAAGAGAAACATTTTTCTTGTATAAACTCAACCCATCATTCAAGTGTGCTCAAGAATTCTTGATGACTTAATTGCGTACCCACAGCTCAGGTATGGCCTGTCCTCCTTCACGCAGCCAGAATAAAGCCGGCTGAGGCTCTATATCGTTCATGCTGGCTGAATCAACAGGAGTAAACTCCATGCTTACCCTTCTCTAAACCTAGTATTTGCATCTGGGTGGGCTGCTGGCGTACGGATCTGGAAGGATGGTTGGGCTAGCATCAGTTCTGACTCCCTTGGATGACCTCTTCTTAAGATGGTGGAAGGTTTCTCTACCATGGCAAGGAACAGACTTTTGCGTCTGCGGCAGGAGCTTCAGCTATTTCCATGAAGGTGCTTAAATGCCTCTGCCAATTACTTTGAGTGGGAGGCAGTGTTTACACTTGCCAGCCTCAGTGAGGTTTCTCCAGCTCACTGTGGTATTTATTGCTGTATTAATTGCTCACGGACAAAAGCTCGTGGTATTGTGCAAAATGCTAATAACAGATCCTAATGACTCTGCACCTCCCTCGCCTTCGCCGCTCTGTGCCTTATTGATGTTTTCATTAAAGTGTCCAAACAGCGAGGCTGGATGCACATACCAAAATGTTTCCTTTTCTTGGAGAAAAAGACAGACCCAAAAAGAAATTGGTGGTTGGAGGATGCCAGACAACAGGCTCTGAAGGATGAACAGAAGCACTCTGCATAACCGACGGTCGGGAGGGACGGCAGAGGCAGAGGCTGTGCCTCTGCAGAGCTCACAGGGAGGCAGGTGGCGGTAGGACAGTAAAAGGCAAATTTTTGTGTTTTTGAGAAACTTGTCTGAAAATGGGTCCTGATCTCGTAGGGGTGCTAGGAGACATTCCTATGGCAATGGAACACACCCTGTTTGGGGAAAAATGCATATGGAAAGATGCTTGTGTGTAATTGCACAGTTAAAGGACTGCAATACACACAGAAACTAATTTACCGATACTGAAGTGCATCCCTTAGGAGAGCCCCCACATTGCCTCGGGAGGGAGATGCTGGACAATAAGAGCTACTACCAGAATTCCCAGGAAATTCTTCCTGAAGTGTGCTGAGAGGAAGGTAACGAGGAAAGCCTCTGGGCAGCTTTGGGTGCATCCTTGAAAGATAACGGGACGACCTGGTAGCTTGAAGGCTCTTGCAGCCTTTCTAAAATTATTTACAAAAGTCCCATTTTGCCACATCCGCTACTGCGGGGATCTTAAATAGTTCTGAAGAGGGAAAAAAGCTCTGAGAGAGCCGGGGGGGGCGGTCAGGGATCAGAAGCTTTTGTGGCAAGGTGGAGTCATACAGAAAGACATTTGGCACGTGCATCCGAGACCCGTGATCCTTCCCACAGCCCAGATCAGCAATCCCTGAGTTGCTTTTGCTCCACTATCTGATAGGTGGCTTTTCGGTAACCACTGCTGCTGCTTCTTGAGGTTGGGCCAGACCCTGATGTAGTCATGGCTGATCTACAAGGACTTATGACCTCAAGTTGTGCCAGGGGAGGTTTAGATTGGATATCAGGAAAAACTTCTTCACGGAGAGGGTTGTCAAGCACTGGAACAGGCTGCCCAGGGCAGTGGTGGAGTCCCTGTCCCTGGAGGTATCTAAAAGCAGGCAGACGAGGCGCTTAGGGACATGGTTTAGTGGTGGACAGGGACGGTTGGACTCGATGATCTTAAAGGTCTTTTCCAACCAAATGATTCTGTGATTCTATGACTTTCAGCCTGTGCATGATTGCAAGTGGCAGAATTCTGTGGTTCCACATGGAGAGAGCTGGTAGCTCAAGGGCTGAGCCAGGCGGCAAGGTAGCTAGTGGAGAATGGAGATTTAAAGACGTAGTTGGAGTCAGAAGTGCAATCAACCTCGTTATCTATAACAATGGGAAGAGCTTACGCCAATCATAGATCTGCTGACAATAGAGCAAACCCATTTTATTTCGTCGGAGGATCGGACTGGGAATTGAATTCTACTGCGGACAAAGCCAAGCCTTTCAGTGAGATGTGGAGAACTGGCTGCAGCTTCTAAAAGTCCAAGGCTGTTAAAGCCTCCAATTGCAAACATAAAATAAAGCTATTTTAGGTCAATTTTAGTGGTTCCTAGAATGCCTTAATTATATTTTTTCTTTTGCTAGGTCTGTGCATTTTGACTTGTCTTGCCAAGGGAACTTGGTTGTATCAGTGGAAAGATAAGAAAAACAGTGCTGTTGAACCCCGATTAACTTCTGAAGTATTCAGAATAGAGGGACGATGTGGTGGACACGCAAGTTTGTATTGTAATTCATGTGGAACAACCTGCGTAACTTGCAGCGCCTCCATCCAAAACTTGCGGTTTTCTCCCAGCTTTATTGCGTACCTATCTTCTCTTTCTCCTTCTGGGTGTGTATATTTATATACACATTTCTCTATAGATTTGTATACACATGAATTTATCCTTGGTTAACGCTGCCTTTTAGCAAATAGCATAGTTCCTTTGTCTCCCAAACTGAGGACTCCACCATCGCAGTTTTTATTCCTTCTCGGAGCGCTGGGGTAGGTATACGTAAAAGGTAGGCTAACTCTTTGTTCTTCGTGCTTTTCTTCTCACTTCATGAATTTTGTCAGATATTAGCTCGGATGTGTCTCCTTTATTGACTTAAAAATTACATTCAACCTTTATTTGTCTGTTCATCAGATCTCCCTCTATTTTGTTACTCCTTTGAGAAGAATCCAGCATGAATTTGAATTCGTGAACTATTAGCGTCTCCCATGCTGACTGGATGCTCTAGGTGTTCACGCATTTAACTATTTTCTGCAGTTTGATCCTGATCTGGTGATCAGAGCTGGCTGCTTTTCTCAGGCAGAATATCTGGAGATGTTTCTTTTGCAGCTCTTCTGCGATCTGTGCTACCAAGCCCCCTTGCTGGCTGCACAGGGCTCCACCAAATCTGATGGATGAGCATGAGTAATAACTTGCCATTTTGTAGAGCTTTTTATCAAAGACATTTCAAAGCGCCTCACAATGGAAGTATCATAACCTCCACACACCAAAGGAAAAATCAAGGCACAAAGCTATTCAGAGGATGAGAAAAAGCAGCCAGGTCTCCCAAGGCTTCCCTTTGGTGTTTTGTCAACTCTCTTCACTGCCGAACTCAACCTGTGCCTTTGCTGTTATTCCACCTTTCTCTCCTCAGCCTAGGGGGGTACTGGGGTGAGGGCAGTGACATCACATCTTCATCAGTGTCATAAAATGCATCGCAGACCCAACATCATGAAATAACAGTGGGTTTTTTTAATTCCTAATATGCGGCTATGTTAGAACTCTGTAGAAATAATTGATTACGTTTCAATTTATACTCGGCATAATAACTGACATGGTAGGAAATGTGTTCATTGATATCTAATTTGGTGTGGCTAATTTCCTCAATGCCAGCTGAACGCCTGGGTATTCCTTATCGCCTTAATGTATTATCTGAATCTTGTTGCACATTTGTTCGGTGCTTATGTAACTATGACTTAATTACACGGCAACTGAATTTGTACCCTGGTATGGAAGGATTGCTCCTCAGATAAACAATAGATAATTGCCATGTTCCTGCTTTAATTAATGTAAATTATAAGATTATTTGAATGATCTCGGGTCCAGCCTTGGTGAGGTGCAGATCACTTCTCGAGTCATGCTGAGCTCTCACAGCGCCCGCCGAAGTCAATGCTGCCCATCAGTGCAGGCTTTCATCCAGCTGTACGGAAATTAGGACTTTTGCGTGTGAAAACGATACATTTATAACAACATTTAAAATTTTGCTCATTGAGGCAAGAATTGCCAGTCCCAACGCCTCGGAGAAGGATGTGCATCGTGTTCTTGCGCTGTGTGACCTACTTAAAGCAAGTGGGAGTCAATATCTATTAACTTCTCTCTGTTATATCAGTCAATACTTTGTCCTTAAAGCAGTTGTTTTCCTCTCCCTGCTGCACAGTTCATGATCACGGGGGAAAAAGGAACTTTCCTCGCCTCCATCCCCCAACGCTTTTTCCCGTTAATACGACCAAGCGAGCGCTGGTTTCCAAACCGCACTTGAGCCAAGGCAGACGAGTGCAGGAGGGGGACACTGCGGCTTTCCCGGCACTCTTGCCTGCCAGACGAACAACTTCACACATTTCTTATTGCCTCCTCTCCCGGTGGGGTGGGCAGGGGGTGCAGACAGCTTTTGTCGGGATCCAGCCTATAGATGCGTTGTACAGCCCGCGAGCACCAAGAGGGACGGAAAGTGCCGATGCACTGCACAATTCCTGAAATGACGGAGGGAACAAGCACAGAATAGGAGATGCTGGGAAAAAACCATGAGTGATCCTTCAAGATACTTAAATAATGCTTTTGACTCAAGTGAAATGCTCTCGCTAGGCCCTCTGGAGGAGAATTTGACATTTTCTGTGCCACCTGCAAGATTAAAAGAAAATGCTGTTGGCTTCTGCATTGTCTCCTGAAAGGCACAGGGGCTGACAGAAATGTAATCAAATTACCTGCAGCATTCATCTGTTGTCATAGCAGCCCCTGCAATGAATATAACAATAATTTCATCTACGGCTTAGCTTAATGCGGCTTCGCCTAGACCAGCCAGAAAGCAATTTTCTATCCCGTATCCGGCAGAGAGAGAGTTCAAGAGTTCCCATTTTGGTTTCACCAACAGCGGTCTACAATGGGGTAGAATCACGGATTATGCCTTTGCTGCAGTCCTCCAACATCAGCCAGCACCCACTACCTGTGGGTGATCTCATGTGATTCAGGAGGTCAGATGAGATTATAATATTTTCTTCTAGCCTTAAAAAATCCCAGAATCACTGCATCAACCTATATGCAAGTAATGAAAGCACAGTGCAGTGGTTAGGTCCACCTAGAAGGTCTGGCTGTGCTGTAAACATAGTCCCTGAGATGTTATTGATGGACTCAGGTGGCTCCAAGCATCTCATGACTGTCCTTTGGTAAATGTGGACTGAGCTCCCCGGCTCAGTTCAATATCCCGTAGGTAGGTGATGCCTGCGGCGGTGCTTGGCAGAGAGGGGCCAGCAGACTGTCTGCAGAAAGGCTAAAGGGTTGAGTGATCCTGAACACCTGGATGATGTCTGATACCTAAAGGTGGAGCATCCAGTAAGTCCAAGAAAGGCTAGCAGGCTACTACTAATTTTCATGACTTACCCTTCTTTGGAGATGGAGGACTTTGTCATTGATTTACCACTGAATGTCAAGAAATGTCAACAAAACTCACTTCACTTGCTGATATTCAATTTTATTTTATTTTTTGCTGCTCTTTATTTACTACTTTCTTCTAGACATGACTGTTATTTACCACCTTTCTCAATTAAACAGCCACACAATTCGGATATGTAGGAGTAACATTTCAAGAGAACAATTAAAAACGAGTTGAGAATGGAAGAATACGATAAATGAGACATACATCATCTGCAAGAAATCTGTGGCTCCACCTTACACACCTGGGAAATATCTCCTCCTTTTTGCTTCTATCCGTTCCATTCCTGTTCAGCAGATTTAGGGAGCTGAGGTTCATCCTACAATGACTTGGTTTTATCTCACATACTCAGGAATTCACAAGTTGGAGAGGGTTTAAATACCACGTGAAGAAAAGGCGAAGCTGTGCATGACCAAGATAAGCTGATTTGTAAACCGAGGCTTCCCTGAGCCTGGTGTAGGAGCATTCTGCCTCCAGGCATGCTCTGCTCAGAGCATTGGAGCTTTCTCTCTCTGGAGCAACTGTGCTTAATGACCTTCCCAGGCTAAACAGTGCTGAAGTGAGTTGTTGCAAATTGCTTACGTGTTGTCATTTTACTGGTCTTTGTATGAATAGACCTAATAATGTATCCACATGCACAGTACCTTTCCTACGGTGCTCTCAAATGCTTTACATGGGTGCAAAAATAGTATTTATTCCTGTTTTTAAGACGAGGTAAGAGGGATGGCAGTAACAGAAGAGCACAGCTGAGTCTCCAGCAGGGGTACAAAGAGTTAGGTGTGCCTTTGCCATGCTGGGTCATACCAAGCAGTACTTTCTTAGAGTTTGGTAAGTATCAAATAAATACCAAAGGCAGTTCTTGCATCAGATTGTGTGTCTGGACGTGTACGTCCGTCGCTTTGGGCTGACCCAGAGAACAGCTGTATTCCCTGAGCTAGAGAGCAAGGAAGAGATGTCGTTCCCTACCTCTGCTGCCCTCCCACTATAAAAGGGGCTTTCAGCAAAGCATCCGGAGATGAAGAATCTATCATTTTCCCCAGTGCCGTGTTCCCCTGGTTTTTCCCTCATTTCTTCCTGGCTTGAAATCTGGGGAGCACACAGTCACCCAGCATGGGAACTCATGCTCCCTCCTCACACCAAAGGATTTGCTTGGAGAGCAAGCAGGGGGGACAAACATGAGTTCTCATCTGTCCCTCGTGCCCAGAATGAATCACTGTCCATAGACAAAATTTGCCTTTTTCGGGTTCGGATATGAGCTGGTTGGTTGGTCGACTTCTGTTCCCGCTTGGGCCAAATATGGTAAATTCGGAGCTGTAAATGATCTGAGTTGCAGCCAAGTGAACTTGGACCCGTGAGGTTTACAAGGGGTTGCTCGCTCCGAAACCCTGCTGGGCGGCCGTCCGCCAGCGCCTGCAGTACGGAGCTGTGAAGCTCTCTTCCAAGACAACAAACCTTCGGAGTCAACAGAAGTTTTGCACCAGGTTTCACTGGGGAGGCTGCAGGGTTGGAAGTAATAAAGAAGTACCCAACGGCTCAGCCATCATGGCTTGGCTGACCTACAAATAACTGATTTTCCTGCGATTTGTATGTTATATTGAAAAAGGTCCAGTTTCTCCTTTGGAGGGTGTTACAGCTTTACATCAATTAAATTTGACTTAAGTAACCTACCCCTGAGAGGCACCAGCGGCGCGGTTGTTCCACAGCTCGCAGAAGCTGCGCTCGGTGGCTTCAGTCGCCCTGGCTGCTGGGCTTGTGTCCTGTGGGGCTGCAACCCGTGATGCCTTTGAGCATCATTTTCTGCTGCATCAGGGGCTGCGGGGAATGGAAGGAGCCAGCCTCCCACATCTCCTTCCCAGTCCCAGGACTCCTTGGCTGTTTGGTTTATAACCTGTTAGGGAGAAGTGGAAATGGAGAGCGTGTTTCAGGATTTAACGAGAGGAGCCGCTGATGAAAATTGAGACCTGAAAAAGGACTGAATGCCACCGGTATTTCTGGTCCGAAGCAAAAACGAGGTCGGTTGTGAAGGAGTAAATTAAAGAAAGACAGAAGTTTAAAGCTCCAACAGAAAATATGCTGAAGGTCATGGGACATAACAAATTAATAAACTCAACTGGATAATTTAATTCAACACCAAGAATGCATCTGTGTGCACTGAATAGTAGGTATGAATTTGACGTGACAAGATGGGAAGACTTTGTTATCCTCTTGTCTTGCCGGGATTCGCTTCAATTATGCCAAAGAATGTTACTTCATTCTTGCCCTAATAACACTGTAGAGGAAATTAAATTACTCATATATAACAAAAGTGAACCGATTTTGACATCTCTTCTAGGCAAACCTCCCGCTGTAGTAGCTCCTAAGCACATTCTCCCTCACTTAAGGTCTCATGCATATGTATGATTATCACTCATAGTAAATATAAGCATTTTGCGAGAATGCAAATTAACTGCAGGGTGTAATGGAGGTTGCCAAGGGTATTTTTTATTGTCGACTGTAACATGAAATCTACAATATGGGGACAACAATGAGCGGATCGTGAGGCATGGAGAAATAATCCCATTAAAGGATGCTCTGACATCAGAAACCACAACAGCAAAACTGATGTCACCTGAACCTTCAGCTGCTTTTATTGTGCTTTTATTTCATTTCATTTTAAAAGGAGCTTCGGTGTAGCTTGAATTTTTTCTTTATATTTTTTAAACTCATTGGTTGGTGAAAGGAACAATTAAAGGCTGTAGAGCTAAAAAAAAGAATTAATTTGATTTTTTAAGGCTGACAGACCTTAGCCTTTGGTTTCAGCTAGATTAATAATGGTGGGTTGTCTCTGATGCGATGGCTCTTTCTTAACGTTTGATTGCTTTTTCATTACATTAGCCAGGTTTGGGAAAGGTTTTTTTATACAGTAAATTTAGCCTCCAGAAATAAACCTCACAACCTTGAAACTAAGGTTGAACCCTGCAAGGCAGACTGTTGCACCAAGGATCTGCTCCTGCAGGCTCTCGTTAGGAGGCAGCTAACTCATCCCAAACAATACAGCATTTAAAATAATGGAGCTTTATTTTTAAAACCCGTTACTTTTCCCAGCCCATTCCAAACGCAGCGCTCAACCTTTGATCTTTTGCTAAAACAGCCTCTTGTTTGACCTCTTATTCGGCTCCATCCTCCAGCCCAGCTGTACCTCCGCGTTGGGAGCCTGCCCATGCCAAGGACTGTGCTGGGAGGGGGTTCCGAGTTTTGGGGGTAGATGCACATGGCTTTCATCACCCATAACTGATGTCCCGGACCCAGAGAGCTAGTTTTGAGCTGGACATTCCTGCAATATTTTCTGTAATTTCTGTCTTGAGCCTCAGGTTCTTCCTGTGAAGTGGGGATGGAGTTTTAGGGGCATTGCTGGGCTTTTTGTTTTAAATTTAAATTTAGTAAAAGAAGCAAGAAAGGCTATGAGGAGAGCGGGACAGGCCAGTAATTACCCGGGTGTAGCAGAGGGGAGTGGGAACAGCTCTGCCTGCCTTTTCCGAAGGATCACAGCACTGCTGTCCTAGGGAGCAAGAGACAAGTCCTCTTTAGGCCACGATGGATCTCCCCGCGCACAGGGACATCCTGCCGTTGTCAGGGGTGTCATCGTTATAAAGGAACAGATCAAAGCAAAGGAGGCAGCGTATGTATCGCGGGCACGGGAGGAGGGGGAGGAGGAAGGGAGTTGAACTTCCGTTGAAAACGGCAACGTCTTCTCCATCCATGATTGAGCAGATGAGAAAAACGGGAGAAAAATGGAGACGGACGTCCCTGGGTTAACCGTAACCTTGCTTTGCTGCGGTTCAGCATCACAGGCTTCTCTGCAAAGCGTGTCGCGCGGGTCAGCTCTCTCGGCGCTGAGCAATTGCACGCGGAGCGAGGTGCTGAGGCGGCAGAGAGCGATCGTCAAGGCGCAGCAGAGTCGGCAAGCGGGTCAGACCGCTGCACCCGGAGCACCGCACATCCAAGGGCTGAATCGTTCTGATGCAGCCTTCAAAGAGCAATTCCAAGTACCAAGCACTACATAAGACAAAATACAAAATAAATGAAATACAGAAACTAATAGAGAATGAAATTTCTGCCTGTTTTACCCATCATCATTTTTGTCTCTATAGCAAAATGAGTCTGGCAGGCAGACGGTGGGAAACACAGTGTTCTAATGACACTTGCAGCATCCCAGAGGACCATTCAAAGCAACGAAAGAACCTGGTGACGTCCTTAAAGACAGCAGATGGTTTCTTCAAGGTGAATAATTTTATTGTTTATTGCCTGCTCTGTATACTGCGAGGAACATCATTTAAAAAACTGCATGAAGATGTTTTTTCAAAGCACAAAGAAAACATTTAGGAGCCAAATTATCTATACCAGTGACTGTGTCATCACCAGAGCTTGGAGTCCAGCTTAGAGGCACGTAACAGATTTGGGACAGTGAACTTGGAGAAAAACGTGGAATAGGGGTTGGGTTTGTGACTTCTTCACCATCTTTGCAATGACCTCCAAAAAATGTGTAGACGTGCCACTTTGGGACATGGTATGGTGTTGGAGAATCGTGGTGTTGGGTTGGCGGTTGGACTAGATGATCCTAGAGGTCTTTTCCAACCTTAATGATTCTATGATTCCATGAGTCTATGATTCTATGATTCTAGTCTATTCTATGATTCCAGAATGGGCTCAAAATCTGGAGAGAGGAGGGGAAAAAAGAAACCACCACCCCCAACCTGAACCTCGTAGCTACGCAGCAGCGGCAGCGCTGTCGGTTGCTTCGGCGTCGCTCGCCGAGCTGCGGCCATGGTGCTGTTTAAACGTGATGGCGTGCGGCTTAGCTGAAGAAGCGTGTTAAAAGGCTAAAAGCACAATAAATACCAAACACAAGGTGTCCTGCAAGGAGGTGGTGGTTTCACCGTATTTCATGGCTCAGTGGGTTTTGTGATGACGTCTTTGGTAATGGAGGGGATGGTGGCTGAACTGACGTGTGTGCGCTGCGGTGGCCTCTGCTGGGACGTGTGTCATGGGCTGGTTCGGGTGGGATGCTCCTTCCCAGGTGCTGGATCATGCCTGGGTCCTCTGAAATGGGGCCAGGTCAGTCCTCCATCTGCGTTCAGATGGCAACGGGCCCTGGGATTCAGCTGGTGATAAAAAAAAAGCCAAAGGTTCAGAGAAAATCTCAGAACTGGAATGCTTTTACATGCCGTATGAAAATACAGCTTGTGAGAAAAAAGTGTTGTTGTAAAAGCAGGTGATCTCATGAAGCTTTTATTCCATAGCTTGTTCATTTTTTCAGGAGAATGAAATACCATTCAAAAGCTTTCCTTTTCCAAGATATTTCATGATATGAAATCCAGATCTGGCCAGAAAAAAAGAGTATATAGCGCAATAACACCTGGAAAGTGTCCTTAAATCTCCTCTAAGCTTGTGTTCAAAATTTCGTCAGTCCTGAAGATTTTAATGCATTCATGCTTGGCCAAACCTACTTCATTTTCAAGGTTGGGTTTGGGGTTTTTTTTTCCATTTTTCCTCTTCATATTCATATTCTCCCTTCAACTCCTGTCCCAACAGATACCTGTCACTTCTCCGGGGAAGTATTAACTCCAAATAGAAATTCAAGTGTGACCTCTTCCACAGGTAAAAAACCCATTGCTCGCTGGTGCAAACTCTTTTGAGACTGCACCTGCTGATGCTCTGCCCAAAGCTGTCTGCTGCCAATGGCTTTGGCCATTTTGTTCTCATTCTGCGGTCGGATTTGAAGCCTGTAAAGCAGGCACGTGCTTTTACGGGGGAAAAAAAAACCAACACTCTCTGAAGGTAGAAGAAAGAAAATATCTGTTTACAACTTTTTTGTTTGGCTTTGGTTTTTTTTTTTCTTTTTTTTTGCAGAGTTACTCCTGGAAGGATGGTGAAAAGGTCACAGCAGAATTACAGGAGAAAGGTGTCCATAGATCAGCCTTACAAGCTGCTTCCAAAGCAACTTTTCCAGACAAAAAGATAAAACATGATCAAAGACAACATCTTTTTTTTCCCTTTTACCTGAAAGGCCATGTAAAATCTCAGCCTCGAGAAGGATGGAGGGAGGCACAACCTCTTAGACCAGGCAGAGAATCGCTCATTGGCCATCTGTGACATCTCAGGCGCCACGTGGCTCCCGACTCCTCGCCGACGCGGTTGGAGCAATGCACCGCGGGAGAGTCAGTGTATTATTGGCTATATTTTTTTTTTAATGAAATCCCTCGGGGAGCCCATCCTGCATAGGTGTCAGGGGTCACCACAAAAATGTAGCCCTGTCTTTTTGGTTTTCCACGCTACGATACGCAACAAGATATGGCCTTGCTTGGAGCAGAAAGTCCGGAGCAAATTAATGCACATGTCCTGAGAGAAACCTGGGAGCTGTTAAATGAAAAAAGAAGCAGCAGGAAAGCAGAGAAAAGACGGGCTTTGGTGTTATTGCTTTCATTTTTCCGGCTTATGCAGGAAGCCTGGAGTGAGGGGTTAGCGCTGGAAATGAGTGAAGCAGAAGCCAGCCCTACGGTGAAAATCAGTCGGGGAAATATTGTGTTAAATCCAATCAGCACAGGCACGAAATGGAAGCTAGAAGCATCTCACCGTAAGAGTTATGTGCAAATTAAATGGTAGCGAAGAGAGGGAACTTCCTACTCAAAGTCAAAAGACGTCGTCAGGAGCGGTCCTCTGCCCACAGCGCAGCCGGAGCCAGGATCGCTGCGCTACCGCTGCGAGGGTGGGCTTGGCTTTTGGGTCAGACAAACGTGGTCCTGCCTTCGCACCTCAGCGGAGTGCATGAGCAAACCTGCCCGGACGTGGTTGATTATGGTTGGCTTTTTCTTTTTTGAAATTGTGAATTTCGTGGCTTTAGCAGTGAGAAAGAAAGTAGCTAGCGACACCATTGAGAAATACTAAAATGCCAAAGAGCGAGACAACTCCTTTCTCATAGTAAGAAGCTGTAATAAGTAGGACGTCTGAGATAATTAAGGATAAGAAGACTTTGGGTTGATTTAACCCAAATCACCTGGTGTGTTTTAACAGGCTGGAGAAGAAGTACCCATGGAGGATGGTGATGGTGCTCTCAGCTCCCACCGGTCTCCCAGATTTGGGGTGACGTATCACAGGGAAGGCAGCAGCTCGACTTTGTGGGTCATCGCTGAGGTTTGGATGTTGATGCTTAGCAGACCTGCTAAACCAGAGCTCCGGTCACCCAAGCACCTACCGCCTGGCCAAGCACTCATTGCCTTTTCCTTCTTTAAACCATTAAAGCCATTTTCCTAATTGACTTACAACTGTTGTAATGTATGAGTTTTAACACTGTGAATAAAGATTACATATGATTAGGTAAGCAGTTTAAAAGCTCAGAGGGCTGAATCGTTGCATTTATTAATTGTGCTCGTTCATTTATCTCTGCGTTTTATTTATTACGATTCGCTCATGACTGCAGGGCTGAGCCCCTCTATACGAAGCAGACCCATCTTTTCCACTCTGACGGACCCTCTCAGAGAGGATCACAGGTATAACTGGGTAATTTAAACCATTAATTTCTTTTTTTTAGACCAGTTTCTAATCTAAAACCCCTTGTGTTGCAGGAGCATGGCAGTCTGCCTTTAAAAGCAAGGCTAAATCTTAACGTCCTTCCTCTGTTTGAAGGGAAGGGCGAGAGTTGATGCTTTGTTTTGGTCCCTGGCTGAGAAGAGATCACACTGAACTGTAAAGAAGGACCTGGGTTTTAGCCTTGTGTATACATTTTTTTTAAAGAAGTGGCAAATTAAAAGTAATGACTTGGGCATTGCGTTTGCACGTTCAGCTGGCCATAATAAATCTTTACACTGAACTGTCAGAAGTATTAAATCACTGCAGAGAAGCTTGTCCTTGTTCTTCGCTGCAGAGACAATAGGATTTTAATAAACAATATCTTTGATTAGGTTCAGCAGAAAAGCCAAGGATAACTAGGTATTTTTATCTGTCAGGGATTCGGCAAGAATCCTTGTAATTCACCTTGACCGCAGCAGCTCTTACGAGCGCACGTGAGGCTTGATAATAGGTTTGGTGAGAGGGGGTTTCTCTGAGCCGCCACATTCGTACCGCTGGAAACTTACCTGCGTAGTGACAAAGCCTTTTTTGATTTTTCCCTGGCACATTGGTGAAAATACAGAAATATTAATATCCCACCCCAGGTTTGTGATCTGTAAAATGAAAGCGGCTTTCTAAAAATGACGGCAGCCCAACGTTGGTGCGTTAAAGCGAAAGCAGTATAAGTGACGCCTATAATTCACAGGGGCGCCTGGAGAGCCTTTATCTGCCAGGGAAAGGCTGTTGGAGGACCGTGATGCTCTCCTTGCCGTACAGCGGCACGAATGACTGCTGAGCTCAGGGACTCGGTGCTTGCTCTCACCATCCAAAGCCAGCAGGCCACCTCGTGCTAATGTCAGGTAATGACCAAAAAATAAAAAAAAAAAGCCGGTTGATAGGTGGCAGGTGGCACAGAAGACCTTGCCCTGCTTTAAAATATGGTGGTCCTGGCCAGGGATGCAGAATAGCACTGAGTTTGGTGCCCGGGAGCTGCTGGTGCTGAAGCAGAAACGCCTCCCGAGCTGCCCAAGCAAGTACAAATGCACCGCTGCAGCTTTTCAACGCCATTAAAAACCGGGGCCATTTAGGCCAGTTGCCGCGGAGTTTGCTCGCTTTGAGGCTGGCTTCCCGCTGGGTGCTGAGGCGGCAAAAGCCTCCAGCAGTTGATGCGAGTCAGTCGGCATCCTGCGAAATATTTGGCTTACAGGAGGGCAGGCTGGGTTCAGGGCTGCGAAGCCCTCGCCCGGCCGTGCCGGACACCACCATGTGCAACGCGTGGTGCTCACAGCACACTGATTTTTCCTTCTACCAGGCCAGCCCTGCAACATCACTGCTTGTTCCTCTGTACCCTCGTACAACCGTAGACGTTAGCTTATGATTCAAGCCATAGACGTTTTGCCTTGCTGTATTCAAAGCCTCTTGCGCTCAGCTCCAGAGTTTGACTTCCAAGGCTTGCGTGCAGATGTTAAACACTGGAACGCACCGTGTACAGCAGCGCCGTTCCCTTTTGAAGAAAGAAATCTCGTCTTAAATACAACGGCTTGAGCCTGGGTAGAGAATATGATAATAGCCCGGATGATAAATGCTTATTATGATAAAGGGAGTCATGTTCCTCAAAGAAGAAACAACTCGCAAAGAAATAGCCAAGGAAAATGAGACTTGATGGGCTGAACTGGCCTGATGAACAGTAACGATATATAGCCACCAAAACAGATTTGCCAAATGCGCTTTGACTTCATTTTAAAGTTGCTTAATATTCTCATGATGTCTGTAAAAGGTTCCAAGACAGACGTTACACTGCTTTAAACAAATTATTATTTATGTTCCAGCCACAGAGAAAAGGGCTGGAATATGTGGCCAGAACTTAAAAGGAAAGAAATGCTCAAAATGAAAGTGGGCAAAGAAAACTGAGAGCTGTTGCTTCAGAAGAACGACTGTCCCGATGGGACGATTAATTCCCCTTAGAGCAGCTTGTTATTTTTTGAAGATATTATACTTACGCAGATTTAACTGTAGGAATACTATATTGTTGTAATTTCTCCAGTGTGATGCAGCTCTAATTACTCACTGCTCAGAGCACGAAAAGGAAATAAAAGATGAACAGCAAGTTAATTTTTATTTTAACAATGAGAAGAAAGGTAAGTTTTTAAAGAAGAAAAACAGACCAGCGTATCAGACTGGGAGCACGGATACATTTCATGGAAAGAGGAGCCGCAGTGATTCCAGCGTTCCCAGGGCGGGGATGTTGCCAAAGGTGAGCTGCAGCCTGGAAGGAGGCTCGAGGTTATTTACACCAGCTACAGTGGGATGAAAGAAGCTCACCCTGGAGTACGTGCTACCAAGTGCAAGAGCTACTGCACGGTGCTTCTCTCACCTGTTTCTTTGGGTTTACCCTAAAGTTTCAACGAATTTTCTCCAACGCTAAGGATGCCGCGGTGCCTATGGGGCTGTTTGGCTCCAGGCTGCTGGATCAAATGTGCTCCCAGGATGGCGTCTCTCAGTCGCTTCAGAAACAAACCTGCGTTCACAGGCTGCTGCCTCCGTGTCTGTCGCACCTCTGCGCTGTGTCTAGGGCTGATGCTGTACCCTGGAGCTTTGCCTAGGAACTAGCACACATTTTCCCTCCCTATTTTCTGTCTGCACTTAGGTCTTGGGTGCAGGTATTGGGGATGTTGGCCTGAACGCCCAGCAAGCTCTTCCACCTGCTAACCTCGTTGCTGACCAGTCACTTCCATACCTCTCCACCACCAAAAAGGAAGATTAAATTGCTGCCCGGTTTCTTTGCCGTACTTCTCGCAGCACCCACCACCCACCGTCACAAGCCTGTGTTGCTTCCATCACCTCCTTGACCTTCAGATTCAAACTCCTCCAACGCCGGGGAGCAGAAAAGGCTGCTTTGTCATCAACGAGCATTGCCTTTATCTTCAGGGAGCTGAAGGAGATTTCATTAGACATTTTACACACGATATCAAGATTTGAGAGTTTGATTCAAAACTTTATTGTTTTCCATAAATAAGCCTCGGCTGCCACATGACAGGAAAAAGCTTTTATCAGAAACCCGAAGGCTGGTGCCACACAAGCCTCTCTTTCCTCCTCCCCTAGCAGATAGCTCATCTTTAGGAAAAATAATTCATTTTAATGAAGTTGAGGAGAATCTTTAAACTGGGCACGAGAACAGAAATTTATTATTCCTGATGTACAGGACATCAAGGTTACCGTTCACACTGGAATTTAACTCATCGTTCATCCACATAACATAGCATGAAGCAGGAGGAGAGCCTATAAAAGTACACAGATTTGACATTTAAAGCCACCAAGGAGCCCACGTGGAAGTTCATCACCGTGTAGGGTATCCCAGCGGTGGTTGATACGAGCTGCAAGCCGTACGGGACACGGCAGCCCTCTCCAGCAGTCACTAAATGGGGCACCGCGTTGCCCAGCAGTGCTCGGTGGTCGCCCCACTGTCCCCAGTTTTATGGTCCCACCTGGGACCTGCTGCCTGGGTCAGGGTTATGGGGATGAGGACTTTCCTCCAGTTCTGCTCGCGCATCTCACGAATTCAGACATTTCGGCGGCGTGCAGCCGGGAGGAGGTGTGAATTCTTGTGTGCCAGCTCTTCTGAATGAGCTGGTGCCTCCTGAGCTCCAAGTGCACAGCCCGAGCCTGCTCCACAGCCCGCGTTCGGCTGGGTGCTCTCACCGGCTGGCAAATGACTGAGTTATTGGCCAGAAACCTTTTCTAGCTCAAAACAGCCCTGCAACGGTGAACCTACCGATGCTGTGCGCCTGCGAAAGGCAGGTTCCCCGGGGAACGGCTGCGCAGAGCTTGTTTATTGAGGTGCCACAAATAGGTCAAGGATGTGGCCCCCGTACAAAGGCAGCTAATTAAATGTACAAATCCAATAAAAATAAATATGTCACTTTAATATGCAGGTCCTGCTGTTCCCAAAGGGAATAGGATGCAAGTTGGTTGCTGTAGCTACCACGATAAAGAAACAAAGAAACCCAGGCTAGCCCGGGGAAGAAATAACATCGCCGCTTAGTCCTGCGCCAACCGGCACCGCGGTCAGCTTCCCCGGCTGCTGCCTTGGCTCTGGCTTTATGGGGTGAGTGAAGGCAGGCAGCGCTTCCCTGGCCATTAACTCTCTTTTGCCTTATTTCCTTATTTTTTTGCCTTCAGCACTATTTTATTCACAGCGACTGATGTTCTGGAGGTGCCGCGGGCTTCATGTGCGGTGGGATTGATGCTCCCACCGCTGTAGCGCGTTGGGCTCCGCTGGTGTTACTGGCGTTTACAAATGAGAAGCGAATGGGGCGTTGCAGACGCGGACGGGGATCTGCAGAGCACCCGGCTGCCCTCTGCTTCACACCAGCCCTGCCTGCCCCAGCACCCTGCCCTTGCCTGCCCCAGCCACGGGCTGCCTGCGGAGGGGAGATGGCAGCCATGGGTTTTATCTGCTACGTTAAAAGTCAATAAGAGAAAAAAAAAATCTCATCAGCTGGGCTTTTGCCAGTTGATGGGGTCGCTGTACATAGCGAGCAATTAAAAAAAAAAGCAAATTAAAGTGGCGATTGCGCCCAAAATAAAGTTTCTCGAACCAAAGGAATAAAATGCCACCTCACGATCACCTTTCGGCTTTCTAACCCCCACTGCAGCCCATGCCGTACGGGGCAGCGGTGCTTAAGGAAACAAGCAAAAGCCTCATCCCGATGGCAAAGCCGGGGCTGCAGCAGCACGGACCAGGGCTCTACGGAAGCATCTCCTCAATGACCGGCGCGATGTGAGCTGCGAACGCGTGTCCTGCTCCTGGTTTCTGAATTCCAGGTTTGGGTGGATCGACACAAACTACTGCCCCCAGCTTATTTTTTTTTTTTTAGGAACAAACACCATTTCTGTAAATGACCCTTTGTTATTGTACAGCAAAGCCCGCACTTGCCAGGCAGCACTCTAAGTGTCGTGCAGAGCTGGCGGAGCAGCTGGCACTCCAGATGCTCTGGCTTTTGTCATGGTCACTTGAATGCTTGTGAGCCAAGAATAGCCCTGGCACCCGTCAGCAAGCTCGCAGGGACGCAAAGGCCACCTCTGCCCTGTCAGCTATTCAGAATGAAGCCTCAGACACAATTTAAATAAATAAATAAGCACCCCTTTAGCCCCTCTTAAATGGCAGGCACAGTCTGTGCTTATTTCTGGCTCCTGGAGAGATGCCAACACCTCTGCCTGCACCATCTGACTGAGACCAGAGCGATATTGAAACTAATAATCCTTCCCGGGGCTGCACCCTTGCACAGTGTGACCCGCTCCTGCAGCATCCACGCTGCTGGCAGCATCCACCTTCATCGCAACCCCCAGCCCACCCCACGCTTCGGCCAAGAGCTGTGCCGGGACAGGCCCCCAGGCTCAGCGAACGCCGCAGGTGATGACTCCCGTGTGTTATTTTTGCCTTTCCTTAAATTTGCCTTTCCATAGCCAAAGCCACCTGCGGTCCAGTGCTGTGGAAGAGGGTGGGATGGTGCTGCAGCCCAGAAGGCCAACCCTGTCCTGGGCTGCATCCCCAGCAGCGTGGCCAGCAGGTCGAGGGAGGGGATTCTGCCCCTCTGCTCTGCTCTGGGGAGACCTCACCTGGAGCCCTGCGTCCAGCTCTGGAGCCCTCAGCACAAGGAGGACATGGAGCTGTTGGAGCGGGTCCAGAGGAGGCCACAAAAATGCTCCGAGGGCTGGAGCCCCTCTGCTCCGAGGCCAGGCTGAGAGAGTTGGGGCTGTTCAGCCTGGAGAAGAGAAGGCCCCGGGGAGACCTTAGTGCGGCCTTGCAGTGCTTCAAGGGGGCCTAGAGGAAAGATGGGGACAGGCTTTTTAGCAAGGCCTGTGGTGACAGGACAAGGGGTGACGGGTTTAAACTAAAGGAGGGCAGATTTAGGCTGGATAGAAGGAAGAAATGTTTTACCCTGAGGGTGGTGAAGCAGTGGCACAGGTTGCCCAGAGAGGTGGTGGAGGCCCCATCCCTGGAAACATTGCAGGTCAGGTTGGACGGGGCTGTGAGCAACCTGATCTGGTTAAAGATGTCCCTGCTCACTGCAGGGGGCTGGGCTGGGTGGTCTCTAAAGGTCCCTTCCCACCCAAAGCATTCTGTGATTCTATGATACATCAGCTACCGATGCTACAGCAATGGGAGTGATGGCCTCACCCCTCAAATCTTCCTTCTGCTTCTTGCATGTCATAAACATAAAATAAAGCCATGCTGGAGTCTTTAAGCCCAATTAATACAAGCTGCCAATAAACAAGTCGATGCCTGAGCAGTTTGGAAAAACCCTTCACCGCCTTTCTGCTCCGCCTGCGAGCTGGACAAACCATCCATCAGCGGCGCGCCGAGGCTGCTGGCGGCTGTACAGCACGCACACGCTTTTGGGGGGCAAGTCACACAGTGCATGGTGTACCCCGACCCCTCCAGTGCTCCCAGGACAGACAGACAGAGCTGGCTCAGGCTGCCGCGTGAAAGCCCACACGAGTCAGGAGTGCTGCCATTTTGCAGCTGGTGGTGTAAGGCAGAGCATTAAAAGCTCATTTACGCTTCCCAAAATAAAGTACCTGAATTCTCCCGTTGTTCACTTTGCCATCACAGTAATGCCACTAAATCCAGTGGGAAGGGGAAAAAAAAAACAACCCCAAACAGCAAAACCAAACAAACAAAAAAAGGCAAAACAAAACAGACTCCCTCCAAGTTTTTTTGGAAAAAAAAATGAAAGGATACAGTAAGACGCCAAGAATTCATGTTTACAGCAATTGTATCATGTGTAGGGCATGAAATCGAGCACATCCATAGCACAGACAAAAATTAAACAGCAAATTGAATGCCGTGATTCGATTCTCACCTAACAATGGCTGTAACAAGGGCAGGAAATGGAATTCCTTGACTCAGTTGTCATGACGATGGTCTTGAAAAAATATCTGCCATAGGATAAACCCTCACTGCCTCCACGTGACTGGGGAGCGCACGCCTCTGCTCCTCTTTCCCCCCATTAACGCAACATTTTCTTTCAGATCAACGCCAGGACCGAACAATGACCCGCAGCTGCTGGACGCGAAGGCAGCAGATAGCGATGGTGCAGTTTATAATGCAGTTGCTATAATTAGGTTTTGAAACTAGGGCTGCACCGGGAACTCCTCGAGCTGTGTCGTTGTACATAGAATGGGCTAATTGTAGCACGGCCACGTTGTATTTCTTCTTTACTCACATTTTTCATTGCTAATATGCTTGTTAAAGAGTGACAAGGACAAATGTTTAGAGCAGAAAAATTAAATGCAAATGCTATTGCCATGCTAAAAAAAAAAAACAACAACCAAAAACCCGCCCTACTGTATCATTTTTTTCCCTTACCGCTACTTCTGTGCTGGCCTTAGAAATTACACTTCTAGGATGAAAATGCAACATGCTCCTTGGAATATAAACTGTGATTAGAGTAGGACAATCATTCCGGCCTTATTCTTAAAATTTTTATTCTATATATAAAAATATAAAAATATATATACATATATTATATGTATATAATAAAGGGAAGGGGGGGAAGAAAGAAACTGGGTGTCTCAGCTCTATTTTAAAGAAATTTAAGAGCTAACTGAGCAGCAAGGGAAAAAAAATTACAGGCTTTCATCCATGAGATGTCCTGCTAATTTACCTCCCCTCGTTGACTTCGTAGCAAATACATTACTACTCGCTCTCCCAAAATACTGATGAACGTTACTGGGGTGCGATTTAGCTATTGCTAGTGTATTTATTTGTGAAAACAAATAGCGGGAGGGAAAGGGAGGAAAAAAAACCTAAACCAGAAACATGAGAAAGGGCCCTGCTGAGTGAAGGACAGAGTTTGCCCCAGCAAGAGGAACGGGAACGAGGAGTCGCCGAGAGCGGAGTTGGCCCAATGTGTGTACCAGGCACGTTAGCTCCCTGAATCAGCGTTTCAAGGGCAAAATGAGGCAAAAAACCTCGCTCAGTTCAGTTTTTTCAAGTTAATCTGAGGCAAAGCAGAGGCTTTAACGTATAGATCCCCAAATCGTGCTCAGAACACTCTGTTATCCTTTGCAGTAGATGCCTTCGTCCCTTCCCCTTGCGTTTATGAGCTGCTGTACAACCACTCGGCCCAGAGGTCACCTTTCCCGACGGAGCCTAATCTAGCAAACAAACAAATTGAATTTTTGAATTTCCACTCGACCTGCGCGCTCGGGTGCCCCGTCGGATCCCGGAGCCGCCTGCATACGCAGGGTTTGCCAGGCTCACCCTCGCCCGCGCCGACCTCGCGCCTCTACGAACCTCGGTGCTTTCTGCTCCGCGGCGGGGCTTCGCGGCAGACAGCGCAGAAAGCTTTGGGTGGAGACGTTGTACAACGGAGCCAGAAAAAAAAAAGCACGGGCTGTTTGTGTGGTAAAGCAGGAACCTGCTTAGATGTGAGAGGGGCTGCTATAGCAAATGCAAAAATAGCAAATGCTATTTTATTTGCACGTATGTGTGAGTGCGTGTGTGTGACAGAGCTTCAGGCTGAGCTCCGGGCAGCAGCTGAACGACCCTGTCATCATCAGGCATGGCTCCGCTGGGCAAAGCCCTGTGTGCCCATCACCAGGGCTTTGGGGCTGCGCACCCCTCAATACAGGGCATGCACCGGAAGAAAGGTCCAGCCCCTTCTCGCTCTGAGGCTCATTTCAGGTGGTTTTAGCTCCTCAGCAGCTCTCTGGAAACACTTTACGCAAGGATTTTGCACTTACTCATGCACAGAGGTGGGAATCCGGTTGCCCATGGCCATGCGGTGGGGAAGGGCTGCTGGGGAGGCAGGCACGTGTTTGCACGGCCCAGGCAAAGCCCTAACACCGGAACACGGTGCAGGTCACAGCCCAGGTCCAGCCGTCTGCCGGTCTGGCTACCAAAGCCACTGCTGAATCGCCTTGGGGAAGAGTGAGTTACCATCTGATTTTTCACCATAGCTTCATCTTCATACCATCATCACCATACCATCATCTTCAGCTAGGAGAAGAAAGCTCTACCTTTTGACATTGCTCTTGATACTCTGGCAGTCGGATGATTAGCACCGAAGTAGGTTCCTCACCAATTATTTAATGAGGCCAAATGGGGCATAGAGGTGATGCCTCCCCAAGACCTGGCGGTCGGTGACAGAACGTAGTGGCTACTGAGCTCCTTACGGAAAGGAATGAAGAGGCCCCCGTTAACCCAGCTCAGGTACTTACATACAAGCATCTTTTCTCCTAAGCCTAACGCCAAATCATTTCTTCTTCTAACAGCTTTAATTATTTTTAACACTAAATTTGTTTATGCTCCCTTCTCCCCTATCAAATCTCTTTCCCAACCCCTTTTGTCATTTCACATCCATTTTTCCTCACCCACCTTTCCAAAGGCCAAGGGCTGCTCCGTGGTTGTTTGAGTTACCTGCTTCACCACCAGCACCTTTAGCGTAACTCCGGGGAACCGGGCTCCTCGTTAATTAACTCGTACCCCTCTGCTTGCTGGGCAGAGAGCGGCCCATCAGCAGTCCTGCTCACGCAGCTGATGGCGTCTCTTCTAAACCAGCTCAGCGCAGCAAAGATACGGGCGTTAGAAACCATGCAGCCCGTGTTTCCTGAGCTCCTTTGTGCAAGTAGGGGCTGATTTGCTGTTATGGTCCTTAAAAATGGGGCAAACAGGGCGCTGGCTGCTGGCCACCTCCTCCCTTAGCACAGGAATAAATTCCTCAGCCGCGAGGCAGCAAGGGAGGAGCAATATGAACTACTCCTGATTTCCACCAATGTGCAAGAAGCAGCGAGGGTCCTAGAGCTGGGCGAAGGCGTGAGCAGTGTCTCTGCATTTCAGCCGTTTACCCACAGCCGATGACCTTTTTCTGTAAAGGTTGGCATAACCATAATTATTAACTGCTGGACAAGGCGTTAGCTATCGCGGTGGATCAACGTGTTTCGGCAAATGTGCCGGTTGCCGATTCACATACGTGGAAAACTTTTGACCTAGTCCCAGCAGATGAATTGCTGTTTGCATCGGGCTAGATTGAAGCAACTTTTGGACAAAACAAATGATGTATTCAAGCAACAGGACGCCATGCTTCTTCTATCTTGAAACCCAGAGAAAGCCATTTAATTCCTGCTCAAGCCAGACCCTGACGGCTCTTCGGCAGTGTACTTTGAAGATAAGAGCAGATGGTACCGCAGATGACCCAAAAATGTTCCATAAAGTAAGCTGAAAGTTCAAAATAAAAATTAAACTGGGACTTAAACGAACAAACAAACAAACAAAAAACCCTAAAAAATAATCTTGCCCTTTTCTCAGATGATCTGAAACAACCTAGAGGAAAAATAATACCACGCAGAAGCGCAGTGTCAGGCACCGCGAGGATGTGCTCACGGTTTGGCAATGTTTTTCTTTCCTTGCTATAAATGAGTTGGCAAGAGCTGCAATCTGAGAGCAAAGCCTTCGCTTCAAACCTATCCAGGGCAGAGTTCATGTGGGAATGCTTTCCGACAGTAAGGGAAGAAAAACCCACCAGGTTACAAGAGACGATAAATATTTCTCCAAGAAACCTCTGATTTGGCTAAGCACAAATTACAAGCCATGGGAGGTGACCGAGGGGAGATGCTGGAGCAGGGAAGGGAGGACTGCAACTAGAAATTAAACTGTCAGCTCAACAAAACACACCGGGCGATAAAGGTAGCATCGCTGCGGCTGCGAAAGAGCGCGTGGCTGGCACTGAACGTGGGGTACCCTCCTGCTCCTCCGCAAGGTCTAAAGGCCACCCTCTGGGGCGGGAAGGAGCTGCTGCTCAGAGAAAGCCCGAGGAGATGGTGGTTACTGGGTGCTCGTTGGAGCACGAGCAGAGGCAACCATCCCATTCAACGGTGTGTTTCTGTTTCAGAGTGAAAGGCAGCCCCAGCGTAGGCAGGGAAGCTCTCAGCTGAAATCCCTGCCGGTGCCGAAATCCCTGCCTGCACATGAAGGCAGCGGCATCTGGCAGAGGGAGCAGGGCGAGGACCAGCCTGGCCGGGCACAACCCGCTGCTGCAGCTCCGGCACGACGCGGCTCGCAGCGGCGCAGGCTGCACAAAACACGCGAAGGGAGAAATCGGATCAGAGCGGCCAGCCGGCACGCCTCCCAGCGCATCGCCTCTAGTGAGGCCATTTCAAGGTCACCAGCATCACGTTCAGATGCAGCACGAGCTGGCCCAGGACAGCACTCTCGATATTAAAAGGGAACAATCCATTAAATGTGCCTCTTGACGTCTTCTCATCCTCGCTGGTGATCGGAGCCCACCGCTGCCAGCTCGGGGAATTAGTCATCGGAGCGGCGGAATGTGACCTACGCTTCGGCAGCGGGGATAGCAGGCACCGGCAAGCCTGCAATTTGCTAGCCATCAAATAGAGGTGGATGGCTTAGCAGGTCCCAAATTACAGTGCAAGTAGGAACTGAAGGTTTTACAGGAGAAATTATTATTGTCAGGGTTTTATGGAGAAAATAACCCCATAGAATGTATTTTAAGGTAGTAGTTTAGACAGGAGCATGATAACATCATAAACCATGAGAGGAAAACTTGAGGCATTTAAAAACATCAGAGGAAAAGGAGAGTGAATTACTACTGTCTTGCCTTTCCGAGTTATTTGTTGTCTTAAATGATATGTGTGTGCCTGTGTGTGCACTCGTGAATACGTTGCTTTAATTCTTTTTAGATAGATTTTACAAATGGAAGAGCTCACAGCGTTGCTGTATTAAATATAGTAAAAAAAAAAAAAAAAAAGAAAAGAGAAAAAGCTATGAGTGTTTACGGGTACCAGCCGGAGAGCGCAGGTAAGTAACCGCCTCACTACAGAAGATGAAGGATGCTATCGCACAGCAGCCCATCCGTCTGACTGCAGCCACCAGCGCCAGCAAAATTCCCTTTGACAACCTCCCACCCCTCCTCCCTCGTGTTTCAGAAGCCACCAGAGCCCTGCCAGAGCAGGCACGCACCCCTGTAAGTGGGTTCGATTCGTTTCGGGATCTTCTCGGTGGTCCTTTATGCATCAGACCATACAAAAGTTGCATCGGCGCAGCCTGACGAGCAAGGCGCAGGTGCCTGGTTAGGCTAAGGGCGCGCAGGAGGATGCACCAGCGTGGTGGCCTTCTGCTGCCTCTGTGCAGCAACCAAAGCCCTCAGGGATGTCTGTAGGAGCAGTCTGAAGTTCACCTGAAGTTGCACTGCCCAGTGTCATCCCACACAGGGACGAGCCTTTGCTCTAGCACAGCACTGCCCGTATCTCCTTCTTGGATCAGTTTTCCAAGAAGCCAGCAATAAGCAGGGCTGTAAGATGTTCATCCACGTGCATTTGAGGGCTGGAGCCCCTCTGCTCCGAGGCCAGGCT
>VYZW01049049.1:0-14555 GCA_013401315.1 Balaeniceps rex
TTTATTTCATGTTTTCTTTTTTTCTACGTTATAGTCTTACTCTTTCCAGGTCCATCAAAACCAGTGGTAAGGCTTGACAGATCACTTTTAATAAGTCATTTAATTGGTATAATTAAAGACAATTCAGATTTGGCTTTTCAAGGGCCCTGTGAGGGGTTTACTACCTAATTTTCTTAATCTCTCTTGAAAATGTTGGCTGTATTAAATTACCATTTTAATCCTAGTCTCCTGCAAATGTGTTTATAAGTCACAGGTAAATGCAAAACATGTTTCTGCACATACACTTTCCTTCTCCCCACACATACAGTGTGACCATATGTCAATAAACTCATGATTTGTCTGTGCAGAACTTTTCACACATAGGCTGGGATGTTTGTTAGCTATGAAGCACTCATTCATCTTCACCAAAGTGATGGAAACAGCAAGAGACAGCTGAAGCTGTCATTCCTTTGCTGTGATTTTCACCAAACACTACACAAAGGATAAACTTTTGTACCAGATGTACATACACTTATGGTGCTAGGAGGCCAGAGAAGCGAATAAAACTTTTTCACCATCTTTTTATAAGCTCCAACATCGCTGCAATAGTAGTATTCGTATGTTAACATTTTGGATTGATTAAAATCTCTCTGGAATATTTCAGAAGGGAAGGTTGTTCCTACTGAGTGTGTGGGGGTTTTCATTCCTTTCTATTTTTCCTTTAAATAATCAGAAAAAAAAAACCACCTTATTTTGATTAATTGAGTAGTTTCCATAGCAGCTGTGAGCCAGGTGGCTGGAACCGGTTACTTAGGATGCTAAATTCTGGGTAATTAGTTTATTTTTAATCTTTTAATTCTGTGGGAGTGAAGTTTAGTGCATTAATGGGAGAGGTTGTGTGCAGAAGTGTCTTGACTAATGTGTTATTATCGTTTAGTTTTATTGATGAAGCTTGGCCTTACGTGAAAAGAAAATGAGTTGAAAAATCTGGGGCAGGGCAAACTACAATTTTCATTCTGGCTTAAAAGTCCCTAAAGAGCTTTTTTATATTTTATTTTTATCAGGAGTTTTTTTATAACTGAAAACCTGCAGGATTTGGTTCAAAGAGCAGTTTGTTTTCATGCAGAAGGACCCACTCTAACATAGAAAAGACATTAATTGCAGAATGAGAAGGCATGGAAAACATATTAACTGTGTCATTCTTTTACCAGCTCCTATTGTTGAGGGAGGGCTGATTTTGATTATTTTACAATGTGTACATTTGCTGAGCAAAAAAATTTTTTACTATGTAATAGTCATGTTTCTTAACTTGACTTCCCAATCCCTTTTTTTTAAAATTCTCCCACTAACTTCTGGTTTTAGTTTTTAAAGCTACTTGTTCAATTACCTAGTTTTCAAGGTTAAAGCAATGCATTTTTTGGCTTAAAACATGAAAATGGATCGATGTATCATTTCAGTATTTTCCATGTTCTATGAAGTCTTTCTTTTTTGTGGATTAAGGCCAATTAGCAGATGGAGATTTGTGAGCTGGAGAGAGTCCAAGGGGGAGGAGGAACTTCCTTTCAACTAGAGGCTCACTGACTTTACATCTACTATCAGCTAAATATTTTATTAGAAAAAAATCCCTTCTCAGGGATATTTTCACTGCCACTTTTCCCCAGCATGCTCTAAAGCTACATAAACCACTGAAACATACGTGTTTCCCAGAGCAGTGCTATGTTGGCCGAGGATGAAGGGGGCCAAATTCAGACCACCTACCATACTTCCTGACTTAGGAATACTTATTTCTTTCCTCTAATAAAGGAGTCACAGGTGTGCAGGTAAGGTTAGAAAAGGTTTAGAGCTGCTCCTGACCATCTTGACTTCACTTATCTGAAGTAAAAATCTAAGTCAGGTAACCAGGAGATGATCAGACTGCACCTGTGGTCTGCTTCCCCTGTACACTAGTTGTGCAGGCTGTGAGTGCATTTACATTAGCTTTCTAATTCAGATCTGGAGCACACTTCTAGAGTGATTCTCTCAGTAGTCTTCATTTACTGAGCTTTATTCCATGACACAGAGCAGTCCCAAGGTGCCTTTTGGGTCAGGCTAAAGCAGATGTGCTCCAGAAGAACACTTATGTCATTCTCACCTGTAAAAGGTGGTCAGTTCAAGGGAAAAAAAAACCCAAAACATGTACAGTATTCACACCAGGTCCTCAGCACCAGCCACTTCTCTGTTGGGCCTCAGTACCTACTAACACAGACAGAGCCTACCATGGAATGATTGCTGGTCCCAACAATAAAATGTACAACCCGAAGTGTTTCTATACAGCTAAACTTTCTTTCCTGCAACAAAAGGTTTATCTCATCTTGACTAACTGCTTATGCCAAGACTATCCCCCCATGAGCCATGCCAAGCTTTTTCTGGGAGAATGCTTGTTATTACACACCTAAGCTGTGCCATGGAGTATGACAAGAGTGACATGATATGGATGGCTGTATGTCAGTGCTCCACCCCAGGCCCTGGCCCTCCTAAAGCCCTGGATCCTCATTATGATGCCTGAGGCGACAAAGCATTTCCTTAGCAGGGCAGAAAAGGATTCTTTGCATGTTCCACACACTGAAGGAGGTAGAAAGGCATCTTCAACCAGTTGAGCACCTTGGTCACTTGGCTGGAGATAAAGCTGTGAGAGAAGAATTTTCTGTCACCTACCTGATGCTGTGTCTCTGTGCGCCAAAGAGGTTAGAAAACAATAAAGCAAAAAAGCATTCTGATTCTTCTTCCGGTCTAGATGGGAGCTTTTGTGGAAATGGGATATCTTGGTTGTGTCTTGCAAGTATTGAATAAAATGCATAAATAATTTTAAGTGTCTTTTAAACAAAGCTTTTAATTAAACCTAAGGAGTAGGAGTCAGCACACATTAGACAAGTACTAGACATTACCATGTGACTGTACTTCCACTGTCACTACACTGCTGAAATGCAGGACATTTTTGTAACTAGGTGTCTAATTCTACAAGAATTATGTACGTACAGCTGGCATTTGTATATGCATAATGAATAACTGTTCAACAAAGTTTTCATTTGCACTTGTGATTACTTATTTTGGATCTTTGCATTTCAGTGTATAGAGACACTTATGCGCTGATGAAAAAAGGTCTGAAGGAGCAACACGGACCCTCTCAGTCTGCACTCCCAAGGCTGCCTCCTGCCTCCTTCGTCATCCTCCCTGTGAGCACTCTTCCCACACCCACCAACTTCCCTGTTTGCTTACACCTGCCGCTCAGAGAACGGCTTCATTTGCAGAGCTCTTAATTGTAACCCCCATCCTTTTCTCACTGACCATTTCTGTTCCAGTCACTGTAGTAAGCAGGTTGATAGCCTTTCCTTTAAAAAAGCCACACTGAAGTGAACAATCCTACACCAAAGAACAGGAACAGCTAAAGCTGAAATGTTTTCTTTCCTTCTTTGTTAGCTGGCAGGTATTAAAAAGCTCTTGTTATCCTACATAACGTTACCAGCTTGGTTTTGTCTCATTGCGTTATAGTGATAAAACCTTAATTTTGTTCAAACACAGTTCTGAAAGAAGCAAGTAATATAGATTCCAGGGTGAGGGAGAGGGCAAGAAGGGTAAGGCTTGCCTTGGCTGCTTAAAATAAAAAACAAAAAAGAACGCAAGCTTTGGTGTCTATTAGGACATCAATTAGGACATTGGCTATTATTCGTGGCTATTAGGACAACAAGGAATTTTTTTACCCTGAAGAACCCATCTGTGCTTCCAAACATAAACATGTGAAGGTGAGAGGTCTCCTTATTATGCAGGTAGGACAGAATGAGGCTGAATCCTATCCAGCTGAGCTGGTTCTGTTGCTTTGAGCCCTCTGGAAACATAAAGATCACAGCGCTCCACTGTGTAACTGCCGCGTTTCTTGGTTTGTTCCATCAGTTGGCTTTCTCTTCTCTTGGAGTATTTTTGAACTGCATCTTCAGAGAATATTTGCTCTGTCTTATTCACACTGTAAAGTGTAAAGGGTGTTAATGGAATGCTTTTTTTTTTTAACTCTAGCGAAATCTGTGAAAATTAATTTAAGCTGTCTGTGACAGCATTTTTTTAACCTGATCAGTATTTACAAAGTATTCCGTGTAGTGAGAGGCTGAAATTCTTCAAATACTTCTACCTCCAAAGAATAAAATAGTCATGAAATGTATGTAGAGGGGTGCATGAAAGGGGACTCTCTCTGTTGAAAACTTTAGATTTAGGTTTGGTCTGGAGAGGTGTGAAGTTGCTTGATTCTCAAAAAAGACAGTACCACTAAACACTACCCAGATGAAAAAATTTATTCCTACTACTACTTAAGATTCTAAATAAAAATGTAATGTGACATCTCCCTCATCTCCATGAAGCTGCGTATTCCTCACTACAGTCCTCAAGCTGGGGGGGGGAAGCTGCAGTTCACTCCATTTCTTGTCTTCTCAGCCCCCATTCCCAGGGAGCTGTATTACTGTCTTGTCTTGCTTACTTATTGAGATTAAGGATACGACTGTAGAAAGGCTGGAGGGGTACAGAAGTCAATGAAGACACAGTAATTTGCCACAGCTGAGGCCCTGGCTCCTGAGTCACCCTTTTATCCATCTTGTGATGTACTCCTCTCCCTCTCCTTTCCTGCCATCTGCAGCCTTTTCCAAGGTAATTCTTGGAATCCCTTCAAGGAATGACAGTCCACCATGGCTGCAGTTTATTATATCCATTTCTATGTTGCTATTAATAAAAAAATGAATAAATATATGCATGTATATGTCTATATACACCTAAGAGAGGATCATAGAATCATAGAATCATTTGGTTGGGAAAGACCTTTAACATCATCGAGTCCAACCGTACCTGTCCACTACTAAACCATGTCCCTAAGTACCTCGTCTACCCGTCTTTTAAATACCTCCAGGGATGAGGATTCCACCACTTCCCTGGGCAGCCTGTTCCAATGCTTGACAACCCTCTCCGTGAAGAAGTTTATCCTAAGATCTAATCTAAACCTCCCCTGGCGCAACTTGAGGCCACTTCCTCTTGTCCTATCACTTGCTACTTGGGAGAAGAGACCAACACCCACCTCGCTACAACCTCCTTTCAGGTAGTTGTAGAAGGCAATAAGGTCTCCCCTCAGCCTCCTCTTCTCTAGGCTAAAAAAACCCAGATCCCTGAGATGCTTCTCCTGAGACTTGTTCTCTAGACCCTTCACCAGCTTCGTTGCCCTTCTCTGGACACGCTCCAGCACCTCAATGTCCTTCTTGTACTGATGGGCCCAAAACTGAACACAGTACTCGAGGTGCAGCCTCACCAGTGCTGAGTAACAGGGGAAGGATGACTTCCCTGGTCCTGCTAGTCACACTATTTCACATACAAGCCAGGATGCTGTTGGCCTTCTTGGCCGCCTGGGCACACTGCTGGCTCATATTCAGTCGGCTGTCGACCGACACCCCCAGATCTCTCTCTGCCAAGCAGCTTTCCAGCCACTCATCCCCAAGTTTAGGAAAAACTTCTTTTAAAAATAGTCACATATGGATTGATACAGGTATATATACTCAGGTCAGTTTAAGTCCCTTTTCTCAGTGATGGGCCATTTCTGTTCTTACTAAATCTTCTCTTGTTCTCCTTTGGGAAAATCCGCTCTGTCAAGCTACTGTATTTTGGGATTGAAAATGAACTTGAACCACTTTCAGTTTTCATCAGGGGCAGTATGTTTCATGGTTTACTGTTACACCTTTGGAATGCAATCTTACTCAATAATAGAAAAGACAATGGCAAAAATAGGAACAATCATATCAAGAAAATGCTGTAGGTTTAATGTCATTATTATTTAAGCAGCAGCTTCCTGTCCTAACACAATAATGTGAGCAGTGGCAGCTGACTATTCTTTGGAGGCATCAGTAGACATTGCCATTTACTTTGAATTGGATTCAGAGCACACGTGAACCAACCTATACTTCTCCTATAGCTTGATGACAGCAAAAGTACGTCTGGCAGATGCTAATTATTTTATAGGTATAAATTAGCAATTCTTCTCAGTGAAGATGTATTAATGAAGCAGCAATGCTTGAACAGTAGGTATCACTTTTTTTTTTTTAACATCTCATTTCTTGTAAATACTGACAGTTTTCAAGCTGAGGTGTACATTTCAGAGAGCAAGGTCTTGATGATATGAGCATATTGTACTATATAAATAATAGCTTCTGTGAGTGGGTCTTGGCACATTCTTTCCAGTGCCAGATTCTTTTGCTCAAAATGTTCATGTGGTGAGGAAAAAAAGGACTTTTCAAACAGGCTTTGTTCTTGTCAGAATGTCAACATTTAAACAAACATAATCATCTGTTTTGTCATCATTCTTGAGTGCAAATAACTTTTGAGGAAAGGTTTGCCTCATTTTAAAAAAGAAAAAAAGAAAGATGTATGGGCCTAAAACCCCAGGGCCCTGCTTAGTTGTCTTTGCAACTTGAAAAAAAACCATTTTATTAAAGACAGGGAATTAGCTTCATGGTGCCATTCTTCTTTTAGTGAGGCCCTCATTACTGTGCAATAATGCATCATTAATGCATGAGGCCAGGATCCCACATCTTTTTCCCTGCCCATCTGGAGTGGTAGAAAATTTGCTGCCATAGCACCCCGCTAAAGCTCATCACCTCCCCCCAGCCCTAGCAAACCACCTTCACAAGCAAAGCTCCTTCTGGGATTGCTTTCTAAACTACTTTGGGAAAGAATTAGCCTGGTTTGCTTAACTGGATTCAATAACCTTAACAACTCCGACCCATTTTAGCTTGGGATGGGTTAGGGAGCCAGCCCATGAGCAGCTCAGTCAGCAGGTATCTGGGTTGGTAACTGGTGTAAGAAATTCACAGGAGTGGCCAGAGAAAGTCACTGGCTTCACCAGCACTGTCATATCTGAGTCTGTCTGACTGAACCTCAAGCAAAACAGAGAAGAAAAACATATGTGATGTAGTAGCTGAAGGAGAAGGCTGGAGGTCCATACCTCAAAGGAAGGTATTGTTTTGCAATTCGTGGACAAAAAATCAGATTAGATTGACTGAAGAAATACTTCATAGCACATTATTTGCCCTGATTCAGCATTTACCAATCTAACTTTTCCCAGCACTCACAAATTTAAAAAAAAAAAATTCTTTCATTTGACCCAAATGCCATTTTACTCCATCTTATAGAAGTAAAGCAAAACAAAAATAAATTCAATTTCCCATGTTAGACTGTATGTTTTCAGAGGTTTTTTTCCTTCTCCTTGCATAGCTTTATCCTTTTGCTGTATTAAAAATCAGGAAAAGAAATTATTAAAAGTGAAAGTGTGTATTTTTCTTCATTTACTTTTTCCCACTTTCACATTTCAGAAGACTTAAGAAAAGTGTTTATTATACTTTCTTTCCACTTCACAAATGTTTTGCCAATGTTTTTCAGGTGAAATAAGAAAAAACTGTGTGAGGAAAAAAAAGTGGGTTGCTTCTCCTCTATTTTAAACCCTCTCATTTCCCACACATATTTCATGTGACTATAAGCCAAATAAATAAATTAAAAAAGAGGATGTGATAAAGCACAATACTTTTTTTTCCCCCTTCAGTTTCCAAACAATTCAGAGCGGCTTCCTTTTTAATAAAACATTTTGATATTCTTTCAACAAAGACAAAAATGTTTTATCTGATGTCAGAGGTTGATAATCATACCATGTTTGCCACCCCAGCTTGAAGGCTGCTCTGCAGACTTCCCCATCATCTAGCGAATGAGAGCAGATCCCTCAGAGCCAGAGCTCACAGGCCTCCTGTGATGAACTCAGCCGCTATTGACTGTATTGGGAGCTAACAAAGACCGGCCTTTTAACAGAGGCACGCAAGTGCCTAAGGTTAAACAGGAGAATATCCTCTTTATCTGCAAATGAAGTGCCTTTTCAAACACCAGGAAAATATCACAAAAAATATTTTCTTACTATATGTTCTGCTGACAACAATGTTTCTGGTTCCTCAAAAATGTCCCAGGCCTGTGCCATCATTCATAGATAGACTGTCACCATGATCCTTCTTCTTAGTGTTTTCAGAACTCCTTACACATATATTAATATCATACAATAAGCATGACTGTTGCTTGATCCCCTAACATAATATTTTCCTTCTGCCTTCTCTGAAGACCAGACTTCACTCAATGGGGATAATGTCTTCTCAGAAGGGCACTCCTGAGAACTAGCATAAGGACATCTGTGAACTTTTCTTCTTGCCCTTGTTTCAGATATGGATAAAAGGTCGTTTTCATCATGACTAACTGAGGTGATCTCTGTCTGTATGTAAATCTTTCTACTACATTCAGAGAAGAAAGATCTGGTGATTGCTATAAGAGGATCTTTGCACTCACATGTACAGTAATGAGGGCAAACAAAGTAGCAGATTGCAGAAGCAGAAGCATGTGGTATAAAGCCAAAGTTTTTATGACCAACTGTAAAGAACTGGTGAAATGCAATCCATCTGGAAAGGATTATGACCCAAAAACTAGTAAAAGCTGGACAGCCATGAGGACCTGACCATGTCTGACCTCGAAGTTTTTTGCACAAATACTGAACTGATCCTCAGTAAGAGAAAAGGCAAATATTTGAACTATAGTCTTGTTGTTAAGTCTTTGTATCTCTACAGAAGATTGGCAGGGGCTCAGCTGAAGGATTGTGCAGTAGAGAAAAACTTCACTACACCAGTGGCTACTCTCAGAATCTAGAATACATGTTTTGTTTTATAAAATCTTATTTCCATTCTGAACAGTGTTATCGATCAGAGCACTGGGAGCCTTGTTGGATGAAAGATTTTGCCCTGAAATAACTGGATAGAAGACGAAATAACTCCCTTTCAGTATCACTTCTTAACAGTATATTGCTAAGATATTTATAGATGTTTCCTCTATAGGCATCACATAGAATACCTTTGTAATGGTTTTCTTTAAAAGGTATTTTTCAACAATAGGCATACTGGGGAGAGCAACTGACCTCTTGCCTGGCATGAGAGCTCCTCCTGATATATCTAATGTTATTATTGTCTTCAAGGCTGGTCAAAACTCTGTGTTCACAGCAATGTATCTGTGGCTAGGTATAATAAAAATCGTCAACACTAAATCCCAAGAAACAGAACCAAGACATAATACCTTGGATGTTGCGTGCAGTATGTCCATTCAATTTCCTGGAGGTTTTCAGTTTCAGGGCAATTTCCTGATAGCTTTAAGCTTTAGCACTTTCAGGTAGAGTTTTTGTTACCAAAAAAATAAAGGGAAAGAATAAAAAGCCTAGAAAGCAAAGAAAAATGGTACTTTTTCACAAGGGAATGCTCAGTTATAACACAACAGTCTATCATGAAACAATACTGTGTGATTGCATCACAGTCTGTTTCGGTATGATTTATGTGTTCCTGAAATACTCAGCACCATGCTGTAGGAAATATAACGTATTATTTCCAGGCAAAACACTTTATTAACTCACAGTTAAGATTAAAAACAACTAGTGCTTATTTGGTCAAGGATCTCTTTAGAAAATACTGAAACACAGCCATGAGAAAGTCTAGGATTTTAAATTTAGGTTCCATTTTACAGAAGAAAAATACTAAAATAACTCAAAATACTAGAAGACAACAGCTCACCTTTTGCAGTTTATTTATTGTGGTCTTGATCCTGTTCTTCAAATAAATTGAAAAGGTCACTTATTTGTAGGAACAAATTCTTTGAAAGCAAACAGAAACCCTACAGTATCGCCTATCTCCCTGATTCATCTTACCATTGATCTTAAAGTGTGGAATATTTTGCTCTTAGAGTGCTTGATAGTTCTACAGCCTCCACAGGAGAGACTACAGGAGTCTCTCCTCAAACCTAGAAATGTGTCCTAAACCCTATGGAAGGTTGTATCTTCTAGTATGTCATTAGGTCTTGTCAATTTTGTTGTGAACTTAGGTCTAATGTTGAGCTCCATCTCAGGGTGGGTGAGGTGAGACAGCTAACAAATTGCTATTGATTAACACAATAAATTATGAATGTACAGTTCCCAGACCAAGTCACTTTGCAGTGATAAAACAACCCCCCAAAAAAGTATGTTTGGATTTTAAATCCTTTTTGTTCTAGACACTTCTCCAAATTATCCTTAAAAAGAAACAATCTCATTTGGTCTATGAAACGCTGAGTATTTTGGTTTGGTTCAGATCAAGTTATTGGGTAGTGAGAAAAAAAGCTTATAATAAAAAGGAATCTGTCTTCATCCAACAGCTATAGTAAAACTGGAGTCTTTCTGCAATGTAATTTTTCACTGTCCTATGTATCACGCTTTCTGGTATAAGGGATTTTGCAGCCAAATAAGGTAGTTCAATTACTTCAGAGAGAATGCATTATTTATTGACAAAAAGGTCAAAGGGGACCATGTGATGCAGGGAATTTTCAGGAGGAATGGTGATCGTTTGTCAAGAAAGAAGAAATGTACATTGATATGTGAAGTTATTATGCTTCTCCTGATCACAATTTGACCTTTCTCTTGCTAGAACTATACATCACCCTAAGGGAGAGGAAAGCAGGACACAACCCACAAACAGGCAGGAGACTTAAGGTGATGATTAGAAGAGCTAAAATGAATGGATAACCGAGAAAAAATGGGCCATTTGTACACACACACATGTGCTTTAACGGATACGTGACAGTTTTATGACAGAGACTGGGTGGTATGTAGTCTTTTCCAAATTTGAAGATTTATATTTAAAAAATAAGAACGCACTTTGGTTTTTTTAATCTTAAACCAAACTTTTGAAAATATGGCAATTCACAGATAACTTCTTAGTAAAGTTAACTGTTCTACTATGCCCAGCTTCTTCTGTTATTTAGTTTATTCCTTTCTATCTGTCTTTCAAGATTCATACCTATATGTCAGGAATGGAGGAGGAAAGAGGATGAGAAATCCTAGCATAACCATGGAGATGGCAGGTTTGTGAAAGGTCGAATAATCCATAGATGGAGAAAAGCAATTTTGTTTTGTGACCTAATGGAATACAGAGATTGTACATGTGGCAAAGGTAAGAACAAAATACATCCCCTGTTATAATCAAACTTGCAGCACACTATTGCAGTGACAGGTTGTGGAACCCAGCACAAAAACATGCAGTGGCTGTGCAGAAAGGGAGGTAGAATTTGTCAATTTGGAAACTGTATTTTTTTCAGTTTCTTATCAGTTTCAAGTCAGTTTCAAGGGGATGTGCTTACTTTTTAACTCATGTAGAGATGCCTAAAGTAGCCAGTGTTGCAAAATAAATATTGAAATTTAATTTTTAAATCCTCCCTTTAGGTTATGCAAATTTGTAGCAACAGGAATCATGGGAGGTACAGATCAAAACCATCTACCAATGTATGTGTACATAGTGCCTAAGTTACTTCATAAAACATTTATATTCTTCTGGTGGGTTGACCCTGGCTGACAGCTAAGCTCCACACAGCGGCTCACTCGCCCCCTGGCCCAGCGGCCCTACCCTAATGCTCGCACACACATAGTTATAGATACAGACTATCCTGCAGTATAGATGGAGTTTACCCAACTCTACGCCTAACTCTGCGGTTCTTTCTCTTCTGCTCAGGTACTTTGGCAAAGTGATAGATGTGTCAGGAAATTAGCAATGAGTGAAATATAGCATTGGGGAGTATTCAAGTACATCATTAAAGGACAGCAATTGGGATCATGTACTAGAGTTATTTTCCCTATTAGTTGATTCTATTTTCAAAGTCAAAAGTCCACAGAAAACCACTCTTTCCCACCAAGCATTTTATTTCTAATCCTGAGATCTTAACCCAACCAAGTTGGTGGACAGTGTAACTTTTGTGTAATGTATTCAAACTGCAATCTACAACCTTATCAAGCAATGTAAAGATCTGATTTATCTGTGTTAAAAAAATTGTTACTCACATGCAGACTGAAGAACAGCCTCTCTGCTTAATATACTGCCAAGCATATTGGGGGTTAAAAACTGTACAGAATCCTTCGTTTCACTGGAGCTGTTGATGATCAAACTTCTTTCTACTGAACTATAGCAAAAATCACTTTCAATGTTGATTTCAATTCCATTGTGAAGCCATCTTAGGAAAAAAAAAGAAACTACTTAGGCATTTTATAGCCAAAGGAAGGCATCAGGTTTAGTATACAGAACCTCCTAGCGCTAGCTATTGCTGAGGATGACTGCCATTCAAAGATAGCTTGTGCAGTAACCCATTACTTAGGCAAAACTTTGGGCAGAGGCATTCCCCAATGCATGCCTGACAAAAGCTAAGCTTTTCTAAAAGAGGCAAGTCAAAACAGATCTTTGACGTCTGAAGAGAAAGCATATTAATCATTTTGCCTATGCTGAATCAAATTAACAAACCCTTTGCTTGTGAAAGTATTGTCCACAAAGGCTGGGGACTTGAAATCTGTACACCAGATGCATCCTTTATGTCAACAATATGACTTTTACTGTCCTTATGATAACCAAAGTTTCAATTCATATTTTATTATTAAAGCCTTAGGCCCAGATGAGCTTAGAGAGTTAGCAGTGCTGAGTCTGCACTGTATGAGAGCAAGCAACCTCTCTTTTCCATTCTTCTGGCATTTGTTCTTCTGGGCCCAAGAAATGGGGAAACCCTATTTAAATATAGAAAGCAGAAGAGTCAGACATGTGAAGATTAAGGAGGCAGATTTAGATACATAGGCTGTTGGGGAATAAAGGATGTTGGCAATGGACAAAGGCAAAATTATATTATCTGGACCAGGATACATGAAATTCAGAGAAGACTGGGACTGGAGAGACTGGAATTAGGTGGAAGCTGGTCAAGGGTGATGCCTGGCAGCCACCAGATAAATGGAAGCTAAGATCAGATGAGTAGTTGGCAGAAGGAATACTAGGTCTGGGAGGTGTTTAGGAGTGAAATGAAAAGCCTGAACAAGAGAGAGAGGGATGGGAGTGAAGATAAGGTGGAACTAGCCAGGTTGTAGGAATTCTATCAGAAAATATCACACTTAAACCAATGCATTGAATATTTCCCAAACAAACAATTCTTTTTATGAAGTTAAGAAGTAACCTAAGAGTCTCAAAATTTTTATGCTATATGAGTGGTGGATTTTTGTTTGGTTTAGTTTTTTTTCTGGATGTTCTCTGGCAAAGTCTCACCCATTACATTCACCTCCAAAGACTTAACAAACAAACCCTCAGAGTCCAGTAGCTGCAAGAGAAAGGATTTTGTGAAGTATATTAGTAGACTCCATCGCTTTGGAATAATCTCCTGGGAAGGTGCACTATCTCAATTAAAGAATAAAAATCCACATAAGAAGACTTTTTAAATTTGCTTTTGTGTCAAACTGTTAAGACCAGAAATTGTTAAAAGAATGTTTCTAATATTGCAAAGAAGAGATAAGCAGTATAACAGGTATCACAATTCTCTGAAAAGTGTCATACAGCATCAATATTAGGATGCACAGATATTTCCTTCATCTCTAGTTTGCAGTCATTCTGCAATTTCAAAGCTGCCTCAGGAAACTGCCAAGCACTTCCAAGCTTCGCCAGAATTCAGCAAAGACTAGAAGAACTTGGCAGCATCTAGACTCGAGAGGCAACTTTAATGAAGCAAAATGATTATCAGTACACCCTGTCTCATTAACTTTCATGCTGAATGGGGTACAGACAGCAGAACTCAGCTGGAGAAGCTCTGTATTTTTTCTTAATCCAAAGGTCAGAATTGCCTGAATTAAGATGAACTGCAAAACTATCATTTGCCCCTTTTATAACGATTGAACTTTTGACCACAGAGGACCCCTTCCTCATTCAATATAAGAAATGAAACACTGTTGACAGTATCTTTATATTGCAAGGGATATTAAGGAAATGTCTGTAGGATTCACTACGTAATTTTTAAAGACATTCATGCATAACAGAGCAAAAAAGAAGTAGAATTTTTCATCCTGAATAATTTATTAACGATTTAAGATTTTGAATGAAATCATGAGAGCTGACTTCTTTTTTTAAATGAAATAAAAATTCTAAATTAATTGATCCAGAACGGATGGACATTTAGAAAAAGTCAAAATGATGTGTTCTGGTATTTCCAAATGGGAAATGAAGCAAAATTCAGTTTGTTTTAATTAGCTGCCTTCACTTAGTTTCACTTTCAGTTAAATTCAATGCAAAATTATGGTTTTGTAATATTACCCCAAAACTTTGAAGCTTGATGGCTGCTTGACTATATATCTCTCGTGGTTTAACCCCAGCCAGCAACTAAGCACCACGCAGCCACTTGCTCACTCTCCACCCCCCAGTGGGATGGGGGAGAGAATCGGAATGGCAAAAGTAAGAAAACTTGTGGGTTGAGATAAGAACAGTTTAATAATTGAAGTAAAATAAAATATAAATATAATACTTAAATAATAATAATAATAATAATAATAATAATAATAATAATAATAATAATAATGGTGACAAGGAAAACAACAAAAAAGAGGAACAAAACCCAGGAAAACCAAGTGATGCCACTGCTCACCACCCAGCCAGTCCCTGAGCAGCGATTGCTGCCCCCGGCCAACT
>VYZW01049049.1:14961-64555 GCA_013401315.1 Balaeniceps rex
GCTCACTCTCCACCCCCCAGTGGGATGGGGGAGAGAATCGGAATGGCAAAAGTAAGAAAACTTGTGGGTTGAGATAAGAACAGTTTAATAATTGAAGTAAAATAAAATATAAATATAATACTTAAATAATAATAATAATAATAATAATAATAATAATAATAATAATAATAATAATGGTGACAAGGAAAACAACAAAAAAGAGGAACAAAACCCAGGAAAACCAAGTGATGCCACTGCTCACCACCCAGCCAGTCCCTGAGCAGCGATTGCTGCCCCCGGCCAACTCCCCCCAGTTTATATACTGAGCGTGACATCATATGGTATGGAATAGCCCTTTGGTCAGTTTGGGTCAGCTGTCCTGGCTGTGCCCCCTCCCAGCTTCTTGTGCACCTGGCAGAGCATGGAAACCTGAAAAGTCCTTGACTAGGGTAAGCACTGCTTAGCAACAACTAAAACATCAGTGTGTTATCAGCATTAGTCTTGTACTAAATCCAAAACACAGCTACTAGGAAGAAAATTAACTCTATCGTAGCCAAAACCAGGACAATATTCCAGGACACATCCTGGATGATTGTACTCCCCCTACTTATCCAAGCACATTAGAGGAAAAACAACACTGAATTGTGTGACATGTTTTCTTCTAACATCTGATCTGGGAGGACAGAAGCCCAAATATAATACTTTAAAAAGCTGATGGGGAAACTCAATTTTTTTCTTGAAGACACATGACACAAAATATTTCAAAATATTCTAATGTGGCTTAAGCAGATAGAAAGTAATTTTAAATTTTTTTTTCAGCTGCCTTTTCTATCAGAAAATTATATTAATGAAAAATTTCCAACCAGCTTATATGTGTTTTAAGTAAAATAGGAAACGTATTCTGCATTTCTGACTGCATTCTAATGTAAAAATGTAAAAATGGTTAGATCAAGAAAGAAAGGGTATGGCATAGATTCTCCAAAGAGAACATCTCCACAGTATTAATGAGGTTGTCTGGGAGGGTTGAAGACAGGGTTCTACTCTTTTTGTGGGAATTTGTGCCTTTTCCCCCTGGGTACATGCGATATTTAATAGACTGATAGCTCTTTAGCAGTGTGTAGAACTAATGAACATAATTTTTTATCAATGAAAAAAGTAGCGAATATGCAAGAGAAATTATACAAGGAATATCAGTAAGGAAGAATTTAAGTTTTCATCCCACACTACGAGAAGTTCATGCAATTCCAGTTTGAAGAGTTTCTGGCCACT
The DNA here is from genome assembly GCA_013401315.1 of Balaeniceps rex. Lineage (NCBI taxonomy): Eukaryota > Metazoa > Chordata > Aves > Pelecaniformes > Balaenicipitidae > Balaeniceps > Balaeniceps rex. Next base: position 16,210 of record VYZW01049049.1, read on the forward strand.
CGTTCCTAATCCCACGTTACATGTTTTAGTCATGTCTATGCCATTTGGGGAGGTTGTGCCATGCATTAGATAAGTCTAAGGAATCACATCTGTTGCAAAGAGGCAGATTCAATGCTGTTGTGCTGGCGATATCTAAAGATGGTACTGCCTCTGAACTTCTTCTGGCCATAGAAATGCAGGTTCTGTAATTCAAATAAGTTGAAGTGGAATTCATGAAGCATGCTAAAGAATCCACAAGTGAAATAAACATAATGGGTAAAAAATAAAATGCAGAACTGATGATTACCACTTATGACAAAACACAGCGATAGGAGTCCTTATGCTCCCTCTGTACGTGAAGAATGACTCTATGAGAAAAGATAAAGGGTGTCTGGAAAAAATAATTAACCATATGTTCTCCCAGCCCTTCTATATCATTTGTAATTTGTATAAAATATGAGCAGAGTCAGACATAGCAAATGGATAAGGTGACTGCAGCATACTGCTCCCACCCGTAAGTGGCACCATTAATAAACTGAACTCTCAGAATCACAGGTGTAGCTTAACATATCTGTAAAATAGATAACTGTGGCATAATAGTCTGTACAGGCAAACAGGCAAGAGAAAATGGTTACAAAGGAGTAAAATGGTGGACTCAGGAGTGAAAACATTCCAGATTTGATTCAGCTATGGTGTCCTATATTGCATAGTCATGTCATTTAATGTACCTGTTCTTCACTGATTTCCCCATAAAATGAGATATTATTTCTTAGTTTTATGGAAATTGTGTTCAGAAAAAAAATCAATTAAAGATTTTGATCTTGTCACCTGTTACAGACACAAGTCATAAAACTAGATAAAAGGAGTCCCTCCAAATGGACAGCTACAATGCATAGAGAATATAATTTCAAATTTCACAAATTGCTTTGTCTTTATTCACTTCCACTTACACTTTTTCCTTATTCAGAATCAGAAACAATCAAGAAAGCTATTTAGGTCATGGAGCTGTTTCTGTTATGTTGTTTTCCAATGCACACTGACTCTTGGAACAGGATTGCAATGGCCAAATATTGTGAAAATTACAAAGAAATTTAAAACATGTATTTGTATGTGGGGATTTCCATGAGCTTGACAATCCAAAGATACTTTCTCCTCCTTAGAATCAGTGTGAAAAATCACATCAGCTGGATCGTATACAAACACCAGCATATAATCAACACTTTCTATGGAAATAGAAGTGCTATAGTTTTGGAAGTTTCAACAAACATTAATGTATTACAGGTTTTAAAATGTTAGATTATAATATGCAAAATTATTTTTGTTTTCCAGAGAGTCAAATCACATTACTTCAGAGCCTATATTAAAAAGTAGTAAGTAACACAAAAAAAAACCATTAAGGAAGAAATATTTTTAAGGTAACAATAAAGTAGTATGATTTATTCTACAGCTGTACATTAAAATAGCTTTCTTATCAGACATATTTTGGCCTGAAGTCTAATGAGCAGCTCAAGGGAATTAAGACAACCAGAGGAATTAACCCCACTTGTAGAGAGTAAGGTAAACAAAAATCCTTCTGTTTGCAGCAGCTCATATAACAAAGAACTAAGACACAGTTTTCCCCTTTATGTCAGGGAGTTGTTAAGAAAAATCACGTTAAATTAATAGCAGCAACTGGTGGCTACTATCAAATAATATGTATCAAAATCTGTCATTTAATTTTCCTCCACTGTCTTCCATAATTTTTGGCATATATCTATATCTTCATATGAATTTAAATTTCTGGACAAGAAAAGCTGGATAGACCCATAGAATACATCTATGACTCCAATTCATTCATAATGTGCAGAGTGAAGTGTAACCTTCAGAAAGTAAAAGGTTGCAATTATAACTCTTCTGATCATGTAAGTCAGAATAACTAAAATGATCACTATGCAATAGAAGACTGTGGAATTTTAATCAACTTAGACTTGCTCAAATCTCTTGAATCGTTTAGTCTCATAACGCTCACCAAATTTAGAGCATTATGATATTGGTTTTGGTGAGGGAGGATAGTTACTTTGTCCCACTACTTGCAACGAAACATGGGAGCAGGGTTTTCTCTGTCAATTGTATGGTTTCAGATGTTCACATCATAAAAGTCCTCCAAGGAGTACCGAGGAGAACATGACACATTAAGCAGTTTATAACCACCTGATGTATTTGTAGAATCTATTGTTAGAGTTGGCCCCTTATAAGTGTCCTGCTAATACCAGCTTGAAGTAAGCAAGGTGCATCTGAGGAAGACCTCATTTAGCCGTTTTGGGGTTTGGTCATTGGCATCCTAAAATGACTTAATGCATTTATCCACTAAGTCCACCGAACTTCAACCAGATGTCATGGGTTCACAGTCTGGGAACCGTGACCTTTGCCATACTGCTAACAGTTTCAGGAAGTTTGGCTGGACAGGAAAAGGTGCATGGGACTGCAGGTCTTGATACACAGAAGAAAGACTTGGGGTCTGAAAAAGGAGGAGAAACATGGGAGACATAGGTGATACATGCTAGTTCTGAGCTGCAAATTTCCATGTTCTTAAATTCTGTGACATTTGGGGTTTCTCAATTCTTTTATTATCATATTGTGTAAAGACCATGTGAAAACCTAGTATGCAATTCAACCTTTCTTTTTAATGACTATACACGTATTAAGTGGGTCTCTTTTTTTGTCTTATTACACTGCTATTCAAATGTGGATTTTGACAATAACTTTATTTTCAAATATGTATATTTCTATGGAAATAGATTCAAATAATTAGCCCATCAATTTGTAAAGACAACAAATCAAAGCAACAGCAATGAGTAGTTTCTGGTTTGCACCATTTTCATACCTTTTAGCCCTTTTTGTATGTAAAGGCATGTGGATTGCTGTTCTGCATATTTACATTAATGACATGTTTAGGTATATTGCTTCAGTTGGGCTGCTTGGCAGAATTCTCTTTTCTGGGACAAATATCTGCATTATTTTCAAAAACCACAATAAGGAATTTCTGATACGTGTTTATATTACAGAAGTTAAAGTAACTCCAGTACTAAGATTTGAGCACTACACCTGAGGCTGCCTGAGAGGCAAAGGAATCAGCTGGCAAAACTTATTTTAAGCAAGGAAAATGTGGGTACAAATACATTGTATGTATTATATTATAATTCAGCTACCTGCTTCTCACACTGCACAAGAAAGAATACTAATGAATATGGACATAATTAATCAGGGCACTTATCAAGCTAGAGTTTAGAAAAAACAGGAATTAATGAATGAATGCAAACCTAATTCATGATTATAGATTTAGGTGTTATCCCATGCAGATTAATAGATATATGGTTAGGGAGTATGAAGATCAACAGCTTTGTCTTCTCCCTAGGAGTGACTGTGTAGATAAAATATTTTGTTACATTCTAGGATTGCTAGAAAAGAAAGGGAAAGAGGCAATGCTAGCCAGGTGCTCGTGTCACTAGCAATACAGGTGTTCTTTCTATCTGTACTATTTGCATCAGTAGTATTGAAAGGCTGTGTGCAGGGAAAAAAAATGTATTCTTTGGGTGAAGGCTGGCATTCTTAATGGTAGTGGTCAAGTGGGTATTTTTGTTATGAGGAATGAGAAGAACAAGTTTTACTTCTGTCTGCAGTGAAGACAAAAATAATAGAGAAAGTTCAGTGCACGCACATTTTCCTAAAGATGGAAAGATGCATTCAGTAAAACACAATACAGCCTTAAATCTCTGTGACTGAACAATGTGAATAATAATCCTAATTAATCTGCTTTTCTAGAACAAATGAAAAAAGTATATATGTGCATGGCACCACTCATAATACAGAGACTTATAACATTGCAGGATAAGAGCCTGAATTTTCAGGAAAACGTTTAACAGGTTTTTGGCTGTCTTTTGCCATTTTATCAATTTATCATCTGATATTCTAAATAAAAAGGATTTATAAGCAATTTCAGCATCTTCATACTAAAGAGAATTAAGGAACCATAATCTTAATTTATAATTTCAAACATTCAATTCAGTGGTAAGTGAATTGAGTTGATATTCAGCATTCGCATAAATGGCTTCAGATGTCACCTGGAAATTCTGTAATCATCGTAGTGCTTCATAATTTTCAATTTATCAATACCGTTTACTTCTGATTCTTTCTTAACACCATGTCTTCCTCACCTTTTATACTGCCCTTATTGTTTCTGAGGCAGACTTGTGAGCTGAGAGGATAACATGCAAACTAAAACATGCACTACTTGAAGAAAAAACATATCTAATGATGGGTATGGGGTTTAATCAGCCTTCTCAGGAATAGAGAATAGGCCTTCTCATCAATCACTGGAGATTTTAAGTAGGTGGGAATGAAGTTCAACAGTCGAAAAGTATACGAGGGTTAAAAGTTCACTTTTAAAAAACCTTAGTGTCATTGCCAGTCTCAGCACATTATTTTAGAATGTTTGTTCATTCGGGAATTCTAAGCTTTATCCATGTTAATAACAACAACGAATAACTAGGAGAGCTTGAATGAATTCTGCTTGAGGATTCCAGTCTGAAGTGGGTTACCATGTGAATTTCACCCGATTACAACTGGGAATTTCTTAATTTCTCTTCTAGAAGTATTGCACCACTTGTTAAACACATATTTAATTCCAATTAAAAACCTAGAAACAATTTCTTCAGCATACAGCATAACCGCACATTGATTAATATTCAGAGAGATTGTTCACGTGTCCTTTCAGAAACTAGACTAGGGGGTATTAGAGGATATCAGGATCACAGGATATTAGTCTCTCAGGCAGCCAAAGTGGCACTAGGTCAGTATGTTAAACACCTGAATCGCTCCCCAGTGTTCAGGCACCACATTGATTTGCCTGCACCCTCATGCTGGGCTCCACCTCCCCCTGCCCCAGCCCTGACAGCAAGGAGGAGACCAAGGGGAGGTGGGGTGGGCGGGGGGCAATGGGGGGCTGTGATGTGACCGCAGCCCTGGGCGAGAGGCTGTCCCCACACAGACAGGAGCACCAGTGGGCTGTCCGTGTCGGCCATTTTCCTCACAGGCCTGAGCTATCATCTGTCCTTCTGCATTTGAGTAAACCTGAAGAGCAACAGCCCTTTTTCCCTGGGCAGCCGAGGGCTGGGCCTTCCCTCAGCCCCTGGCCCCCTCCTCCCCCCGGTTCTACAGCGGCTCTGTCACAGCAGGCAGAACGTGGGCAGGGGCCATGTCACAGGGGGTCGGTGGCACGGCCGGCCCAGGGAGGCTATAAAAAAGGCTGCATGGTGAGCCAGCCTAGGCTGGAGGCGAGCCGGCGGGTGAGCAAAGGCTGAGGTGAGGACAGGGAAGAGGGCAGGGAGGGGGCGGCGCGGCCACAGGCAGGGAGGCAGGGGCTGCCTGTGCTGCAAGAGTTAGTGGCTGCTCTTCTTTTGCCTTCTAGGGCCAGAGGCCCCGAAGAGGACACAGCCAGGCCATGGCACACCCCCGTCCTCAGCCGCTCAACTGGAGAGATTTGCGACTTCCTACAAGGACATTGACATAAAGATAAGGAATCAAAATAACACCTGGCTGGTGCCATTTTTGAGCTATCTGCTCCTGGCACCAGCCCCGGCAATGTAGTGGCCATGTCACAGTGGGCAGCAGGCTGGTGGTGGGGTTGGTGACATGGCCACCCCAGAACGGGTGTCTCCTGGCTGCCGGGGAGATGTGGGACTGACAGCCTTGGCCTGAGGCTGGGAGAGGCCTGGGCAGGGGTTGCCCACGGTGACCGAGGGTGGCTGCTCCTGTTGTTTGTACATATTGCGCTATTTTTCACAGCCTCAGCCCAGACAGGGACAGGACCAGACCCTGGCATGCTCCTGTCCCCTCCCTCCTCAGGCACCCAGCCGGAGATTTCTGCAGCTTTCCGCAAAGCCCATGACCGCCATGGTCTCACAGGCAGCTGGAAGCTCCCCACAGCCATGGACAAGGGGAGCTCCATGCCACCCGCCCTCTCTGTCTGACACTGACCTTGAAATAAAGTTTCTGATTTATGAACCATCGGCTGGTTCTTCTGGTTTGTGTGGGGGTTTTGGGAAACCTTTTGGGCCTTGCCTTAGGATTCTTATTTCCTTACTGTATTTATATATGTTTGTGTATATATATAATATATGTAATATGCAAAATATACACATATAAAAATACCTGTGCATTTATACATGTAAAGTGTATCTATGTATAAATAAATATATATTTATAGATATTTTTACACTATTAAAAGGAGCACCCGCTCAGAATTTGCCATGATCTCTCTGCCTATGCGGTCTTCAGAAAGTGATGCAGATAAAAAATACTGTGCTGCTGTATAAGATTTCTTTTATTATTTGGGGGCCCACAGTCTGGCCACAGTAGTCATGAACAAGGTTTAGAAACAATGAGCTGTATTCACAGTTGTGGTGGGTTACCCTTGGCTAAGGGCCACAGTCCCACCCCTGTCACTCACTCTTTCACCCTCCTCAACAGGACGGGGGCAGAACAGAGGATGAAAAAGCTCGTTGGTTGAGGTAAGGACAGGGAGATTGCTGAACAGTTACCATCATGGGCAAACCAGACTTGACTTGGGGAACATTCATTTAATGTATTGCTAATTAAAATAGATTTGGGTAGTGAGAAACTAAGGCAAAAATGAAAACAAAAGCCTCCCCTTTCACAGGCTCAGGTTCACTCCTGACTCCTCCAACACCCCCACCCCACGTGGTGCAGGGGAATGGAGGTTATGGTCACTGCCTAAACACTCCTCTCTGCTGCTCCTTCCCCTGCTCCTGCGTGCCATCCCTCCCATGGCCTGCAGTCCTTCAGGAACCGCTCCAGTGTGGGTCCTTCCCACAGGCTGCAGTGTGGATATCTGCTTCACTGTGGTCCTCTCCTTGGGCTGCAGGGCAATACCTGCTCCACCACAGCCTCGTCCCCAGGCTGCAGGGCAACACCTGCTCTCGCGCCTGGAACATCTTATCTTCATCATCCTCCTTCTCTTACCTTGATGCTCACATTACTCTTTCTCACTTTTTTCCCCTCAGTCCTCTGCTCTTCCAGCATTTTTGCTCTTTCTTAAATATGTTTTCACAGAGGCACCACCCACTTGGCTGACAGGCCCAGTTATCTCCTGAGGTGGGTCTGTTGGAGCTGGCTGGAACCAGGCTGCTTCTCCTCACAGAGGCCCCCGCAGCCCCCCGCTGCCGACACCTTGTCAGGGACAGCCGATACATGTATGTACACTTTTATGTGGCTCGGCTCCTTGGTTTAGACAGTTTTGGTTTCTGCATGACTGCACAGGAAGGTTTGAACTCCACACCTTGTCTGTTCTTCCTAACTTGTGCAAGAGAACAAACCCAGGTATTTATGGGGTCAGAAAGGATTGTGACAAGAATGATGATGCAGAATATACCAAAACTTCTGTTTAATCAGGCTATATCTACTGAGAAAAAAGAACAGCATATCTGTGTATCAACTTACTGCTTTAATTTCTCAGGGGCAACATTTCTGTTCCTCACAGAGGCTTTTATGGAAACATCACCCATTTTCTGCATCTTAAACTGAAGTACTATGAGACTGGTGATGTAAGCTTTGGGGTTACAGGTATGCATTTCAACCAAGTAATGCAACAGCTAGTTTGTGCACTTTTAAGTTGCTATTTTCAATTCAGGCAACTAAAATCACTCCCGTTACAATTTACTGTTTTAACTGATATTGCCCAGAAATGCAGGATATGAAAAACATTCCAAATATTAGCAAAATCCCTTGTGAAATTTCTCTTTACAGTATATCTGCACTTACAAGATACTGGACTATATGACTTCTTAGTAACAAGTAATTAAATCCTCACTAGAGTGGAAACTGGCACCTCTGTCTTCTGCATCTCAGAGTAGCCAAAGTGTGGTTTCTCTCTCTTATGTAGAGATACACTTCCATTCTCTCCCTCAAGTACTGATGAAAAAAAATCAGATGTTCTTTGGTTCTTCTTGATAAGCAATGTGAATATGCTCCTCTTTAGAAATGGTGAGAAATACTTCAGATGAGAATAAAGTTTCCTGTAAATTCCTATACTTTCAGTTCTGTAGAAACTGAAATAATAGTGTCGTTCCTCAACACTCAGCTTTCTTGTTTCCATCCTTGATATACTTCCAGGTCAGTAAATATACTGTGAAAAAGAATGAATTGCTGGAAACCTGGGAACACAGAGGTGGGCAGGAAGGAAATATGACCGTGTTCAAAGAGCTGCATTGAAGTTGCATTAACAATATTATTTTTAGCATCTGATAATTCTGTGTGCTGTACTTTTAAATAATGTTCTCTTAATGTTTTCTTAAATAAGGTTTTTAAAAATATAACTGTCTGCAGAAGGAGAAGGTGTAGCAAATTGTACACTGCGCTGGTCATTTGCATCAAATATTATTAGTGTATTTTTACCACTGCCCTCAATGTTACTGTACCATTCAAACTATATGGCTAGCACAAAGATTCCTCCTGGGGCAATCTTCTTGGTCTGAATGTAGCGATAGGAGGAAACACAGCTCTTTTCACTCTGGTATTCTTCACCTAGCAGACAAGGTATCTGAGCGGATAGGTTCAGGCAGCATGTGAATGTAGGGGAAGGAGATATTCTTTTCCATTGCCTCTGCTCATGTCCCTTTAGGAGTGTTTTTTACTGCAGGTGTTATTGGTGGAGGGCTTTGCTAGTCTTTCTGAAGGTGTACTAGAGAGATCTTCAGACAAACCATTCATGTTGAGCTGTCATTCTGGCACACTGACAAAATTTGTCCAAATGGCAGTTGGAAAAAGGGTGATGGCAATTCTCTTTTAAAAGCAGCGTAATGCAGCAAAATTCAAAGAGCAAGTTTTTACAGCACCAGGAAAACAAAGTTTCCCAATCTCTCTGCTTGCTTTTTTGAGCATTTTTCAAAGGCCTGTTAAGCCCACCTGGAGATGGAATAATTTTCTGAAGACAAGCTACAAGATACTGTAAAATGATAGAACTTCAAAGCAGCCTGGAAGGAGGGATCCCTAACAGGTCTTCCATCCTAAAATACTCATTTGACTCTGTATGCAACCCTACTCAGAAAAGTACATACTTGACATATCATGGGCCAAAACAGATGCCCAATGATCCGGCAGTCCTGGCTATTAATATGTTAACGATATATTAAGAAAGTTGAAGCAGTTCTGGATAAGACCATATACATTGCTGAAATATGCATATCAGCAGACTTTATTAAAACAAAACAAACAAGAAAGGAATTTCATTTTAATTGGTTCTACAAAATGATAGACACTTTTTGTTAAAGGTGAATCAAGTTGTAGTGTCACTCATTATTACACTTGCTTTTGAATTTATTTCTTTCCTGGTTTGTTTTCAGTTTATGCTTGTTGTATGCACTTGAGGTGAGGACTCTAAAAGATCTTCCGATTAACCTTTGTTACCGTAGAGACAGTTTAACCTGTTCAGTATATTCAGAAAAATTTTTAATGATTAAGATGTGTAAATAATCAGTCTGCTTTAAAAAAAAACAACATTGTTTTCTTCAACTAAAAGTTAGAAACACTCCTTTTCAGCTTAAGCACTGAAAAAGTAATTAACCTTAGTGTTAATATTTATTTTACAAGTAGGTTCTATAATAGAACTGTTCTCTTTACACATGACAAATAAGGAATTAATATCTATTTTAATATCCCTATAATCTATCAAAATATAAAGTTTTCTTTAAAATAATAAGAAAGAAAAAGCCCACTAATTCATCACAAAAAATGTGTTCCAATGATTAAATCTGTGTATAACATTTTAACATTATTAACAAACATGGCTGCAATTTACAATCATTATTTTACATATTTAGAAGCAAACATATGTATATATATTTGTACATCTACACACAGAGGCATTACATAATATCTGAAAAACATGTTTGAGTTAACTTAGAAGTCAAGAGACTGAGGAGGCTTTCCTTTTGCTGACTAAGTTCAGGCAGATATACCTGCCCTGATGGACCTTCATTGATCCTAGTATGCTGCATGCTGGAGCAGTGTACTATACATGTACAATTGAGTTTACACTGCAAAAGAGATCAATTTCTGGTCTCATATTTTTAGATTTATATTTTCTGAAGTAGATTTATTGATTTGATTATCAGGCAAGATAGAAAAAGCTATTCCTGTCACTAGAAAATGTTCTCTGTTCTATGACCGGAAACAAACCTCTCTCTTTCAAATGGTTTAAAATATCCAAACTGTGTGCCACATTAATCAATATTAATTGATTAATTAAAATTAATTAATGGGGACCGGGGGGTAAAGCCCCTCCCACTGTAAGGGAAGATCAGGTTCGTGACCACCTGAGGAACCTGAATATACATAAGTCTGTGGGACCTGATGAGATGCATCCCAGAGTCCTGAAGGAGTTGGCTGATGTAGTTGCCAAGCCACTCTCCATGATATTTGAAAAGTCACGGCAGTCAGGTGAAGTCCCCCATGACTGGAAGAAGGGAAACTTTGCATCCATTTTTAAAAAGGGTAGAAAGGAGGACCCTGGGAATTACCGACCTGTCAGCCTCACCTCTGTGCCTGGCAAGATCATGGAACAAATCCTCCTAGAAGCAATGCTAAAGCACATGGAGGACAGGGAGGTGATTCAAGACAGCCAGCACGGCTTCACCAAGGGCAAGTCCTGCCTGACTAACCTGGTGGCTTTCTATGATGGAGTAACTGCATCAGTGGACAAGGGAAAAGCAATGGATGTCATCTATCTGGACTTCCAAAAAGCCTTCGACACGGTCCCCCACAACATCCTTCTCTCTAAATTGGAGAGATATGGATTTGATGGGTGGACTGTTCGGTGGATAAGGAACTGGTTGGATGGTCGCAACCAGAGGGTAGTGGTCAACGGCTCGATGTCCAAATGGAGACTGGTAACAAGTGGTGTTCCTCAGGGGTCCGTACTGGGACCAGTGCTGTTTAATATTTTCATCAATGACATAGACAGCGAGATCGAGTGCACCCTCAGCAAGTTTGCAGATGACACCAAGCTGAGTGGTGCAGTTGACACGCCTGAGGGACGGGATGTCATCCAAAGGGACCTGGACAGGCTGGAGAGGTGGGCCTGTGCAAACCTCATGAGGTTCAACAAGGCCAAGTGCAAGGTCCTGCACCTGGGTCGGGGCAACCCCCGATATCAATACAGGCTGGGGGATGAGGGGATTGAGAGCAGCCCTGCGGAGAAGGACTTGGGGGTACTGGTGGATGAAAAGCTGGACATGAGCCAGCAGTGTGCGCTTGCAGCCCAGAAGGCCAACCGTATCCTGGGCTGCATCAAAAGAAGCGTGGCCAGCAGGTCGAGGGAGGTGATTCTGCCCCTCTACTCGGCTCTGGTGAGACCCCACCTGGAGTACTGCGTCCAGCTCTGGAGCCCTCAGCACAAGAAGGACATGGAGCTGTTGGAGCGGGTCCAGAAGAGGGCCACAAAAATGATCCGAGGGCTGGAGCACCTCTCCTATGAGGACAGGCTGAGAGAGTTGGGGTTGTTCAGCCTGGAGAAGAGAAGGGTGCAGGAAGACCTTATTGCGGCCTTTCGGTACTTCAAGAGGGCTTATAAAAAAGATGGGGACAAACTTTTTAGCAGGGCTTGTTGCAATAGGACAAGGTGTAATAGTTTTAAACTAAAGGAGGGTAGATTTAGACTAGATATAAGGAAGACATTTTTTACAATGAGGGTGGTGAAACACTGGAACAGGTTGCCCAGAGAGGTGGTAGATGCCCCATCCCTGGAAACATTCAAGGTCAGGTTGGACGGGGCTCTGAGCAACCTGATCTAGTTGATGATGTCCCTGCTCACTGCAGGGGGGTTGGACTAGATGACCTCTAAAGGTCCCTTCCAACCCAAAGCATTCTATGATTCTATGATTCTATGATTCTATGATATTCCCCAATATTTTTCAGCAATGAGAATTTTTTTAGTAGTGTGTGTCTTTAATTCAGACTGGTAACTACTGAACCTAGCAGATGGTATAGAACCAGGAACTCTCATTCAAAAAAATTAGATTCAGACCTTGCTCATCTTTGGGTTCAGTGATTCAAACACTTTCAGTTGTGAACTGGACCCTGCTCTTTCTTCACTTCTGAAAGATATGAAACCAGAGATGGAAGGATAAAACCAGCTAAGGTTAAGTTCCATTATATTTACTGCAGCACATCCAAAAGTTTTGGGAACAATAAGTATGAGAGTTTACAGTTTTATGATTCTTAAAGAGTATTTCATGAGTAATTCACACTTTCTAGGCACATTCCTTAGTCACGACTTTACACATTGATACATAGCTTGAAGAGAAGAACTGTTTTACTTTAACTGCATGTTTACACTAAGTAATTCCATATAGTTTAAATTCAGCAGTGAGCTACGGCATAGTTCTTTTACTTTGAGATATCAGGAAACCCATACTGAATTGAGAGTGCAAATTAAATGGCAAAAAGTCAGTGTAAGAGGAGCTTTATCGGAAGCCATGTCAGGCCTCTGAGCAGGTCTGCTGGGAAATCTAGTAAGAAGTCACTTGAGAACCTGTATACTTAGGCAGCTAATAAAAGTATTTTGTCTTTTCTTATGGCAAAGCCAGCTCCTGAGTGTATGCCATATATTAGATGTTCAGTACAAGAATTTGTACTTCTAAGACAGCAGCAACATTTATTATAGAGAGTTAGGGAACCATAGGGCTTCCTTGACTCCTTAGTAGACCTGCTGGCTCAGCTCTCCCTGAAACTTGATTAACTGAATTGCCATGTGGAATTATCTGCTTGGCAGTGATTGGGGCCTTAATGAGGAAGGTGTGATTACTGCCTGTAGTGCATTTTGGTGTAATCAGAAGTGAGAGGGTGTGAGCATGAGCTATTTGTGGCATTATTATGACAATACGGTGGTCAAAACTAACAAAACCACTGTACATCTCAATAAGCTTATGAGAACTAGATGCTGCTTGAAGTGGATCATATCCCTAAATCCCATTCTTAAGGAGTCACCCACAGAGATTGTGCACTGACTGACATAAGAATTCAGCCTGAGAACAAAATAGGTTTAGCAGAACATTTTCTTTCACTGAAGGACATCCTGGATGAGATAGTACAGTGTGATTGTGCAGAAGGTCTGGGCCCTGGTGACCATAGCAATGCCATAGGACCTTAAAGTAAATAAATTGATGAAAAGTAGGAGGGAATGAAAGACCTCAGACTTAGGCTGTTAATATTCTCTGGTCATTTTCATCATCTCCAGTTGCTTTATATTTGAACTCTGTGTTCAGCATTGCCAAGTCTGAGCAGATAAAACCAGAAAATGAAAGTAAAAAGAAAATAGAAAATTATTTTTCTATAGTTCTTGGATACTGCTGTAGAACTGAAGGGAAAATGTGCATCTTTGCAGTTGAATTTGTAGAATAAAATAAAACCTTTATAGCAAGGAAACAGTCTCCTCTGCCTTCTACAAGATGAAACCCTGGCTCCGTTATGTCACAGAGGGACCATTTCAATACCTTCAGTTAGATTAAGATTTCCCCACAGCTTTTCAAAGTAGTTTTAATATTCAGTAGACCACTATGTCAATCCTACTCAGTTCTGTTTCATCTCCATGCACTTTTATGAAGACACAGCGGAAAAGAATGTGCATTCATCTTTTGCTGTCCATAGTTACCATGGAGCCGTCAGTCACAAGAGCAGAGCCATGACAGTTCAGGACCTTAAAACATTTATCCTTGCCAACTGTGATTCAGTGAGTTTACTACTCCAGCTCTTGCCCATCGAAAAACTTACATGGCTAACATGGAGGCAAGAAATAGTTAACAACCTTCCCGTCTCTAAAAACTGGAAAGGTTTTATGCCAAGTCCCTAAGGAAGTACATCCCTTATTAAAGAATTTCAAAACTTCATTATTTCTATTATGCTATTTTTGCTTCATCTGCCTAATTGATAGGTTCATTAAAAAGGAAAATAAAAGATGCAGGAGGATGCAGAAAAAAAATCTACATGCAAAAGCAAACACAGTGTATAATGCTCTTGGAAGGTCCCAGTCTCTAAATCCTGGCTCCCCTCTCCCTTCAAGAAATGACTGCAGAATAAGTGCATTCAGTGAAGCTTTTCCACAACACTTCAGTTTTCAGCCAAAGATGGAATAAATAATTCAGGATTGTACTCCCTTCCACTGAGGCTGCTAATGATGGTTCCCATGAAGTGGAAAGGCTCAGATCTGGACTGTTATGACTTGGGTATCTCTTAGCCTCAACAGGGTGTTTTAATTTCTAATTTCCTAACAGTTGCTGATTCATGTTCCCTTGGCTATTTAAGATGGAAATGGTAATATTTCATTGATGAATAGGAAACTTTTCAAGGTTACAGTTCTGGAAAGGCAAATGGATTTAATTCAGTAGATAATCAGGGATGGTGAGAAATTTCCAGTATTAATTCTGCTGTCTTTTGGAGGGAAACTTTTCCACTTTTTGCTTCAAAACAGCAGTTTTCTTTTATAAACTGTTCTAACATTTAGGAGTTCAGTTAAAATAGTTATACAACTACAAAAGTAAACAAAGACACCATTTTGGATAAAATTGAGAAATCAGGGGGGTTATTCTTCTAAAAACAAAGGGAAAAGTCCATTTTGGCTCAAACCAAATTGCTACCCCCTGCAAACTTTTCCTGTCTACCCACCAAGTCCTGTGCCAAAATCACAGGACACTGAGTTGGAGCACCTCTTTGCTGTTTCCTATTGCTACAAAAATATTGGTTGGTATCAGTGAAATCATACTCCAGACCCTTATTCCTGTTTTGGTAGACACCACACTTATTTAAGGCTATGCAGAAAAGGAGTGAAATTATTACAGAAGACTCTTCCCATCTCCATCAGCATAAAAATTTGCAGAGTAAGTAAATAACTTTTAAATATCCAAGACTTTTCTAGGGCAGCTGTGAAGCCTTCCCTGTTTCAGTAAGCAAGAGAAAAAACTGTAAAATGGCATGATTTGGATATAAGAGGAATCATGAGATCTAGCCCCTTGCGCTGTTCTTACCTTTTGTATTCTGTGGGGAACATGTTAAATTTTATGCTTTAAATGTTACTAATTTGAGGATTTTGTTTCATCTTTTCTTTCTTTTAGTTACAACCATATGATACCAGTTTACCTGAGTATCTGGAAAATATTCTGAGTGTTTCTAAGGGAACAAACAGAAACAAAAAAACAACACAGAACCTGAATTTGCTGCTTCAGTTACTGCATAAATAGTGCTTATTCAGTGTAGGCTCTTACATGCACAATCCAGAGACTGTCATGTTGATCAAAAAACCATGTTCATAGAATGATTGAAAAGCAGCTTCCCTAACCTACAAACAATATGCCATCTCTTCAGTCTCAGCAATGTTCCTACTCCCAGTACTATGTCCAACCAGTAAAGCCCTTCTTCCCTGCTGTCTGCATCGTGTCCCATCTTGTAACTCTATGAAGACCCTATATTTTGCTAATATTTCTTCCCATAATTATAATCTGAGATGCTTTTGCAAGTACAGAATATTATGGCTGAATTCTGGCCACATTAGCCAAGTGATTGGAAACCACTTGGGCAGACATGATTTTTAAAAAGAAGTTGCTGAATCAGAAGCAGCAGGGGTGGACAAATCTCTCTCACTCAGTGTGATGGCTGAAAGGCATGATAAAAACTGTAATTTTGCAATGAGAACGTTTCTGACAAGTTCAACTATCTATCAAAAAAATATTCCCCAGGTTATAACTTATATTCTCTTTACACTTATTTGTGGATACAGGTGCAGAATGTGATAGACAGCAAAAATAAGGATGGGGGTGTGAAGAGGGTGTAATCAGTCAAGGGTGTGGAATGATGTTGTATTGAAAATGTAGAAGAACAGACGGCATGTATGGAGGAGGGGGGAGAGAGGTAATATACTGTGTTACACAAGGAAACTTAGAAACAAATTAAAGTGACATTCCAGCTGCATTCTTCACAGCTTCCATTTACTCATTACCGCTTAAATATCAAACACTGAAACACATCTGGTGAACCTTATATTCTGATGCTTTTAGAAAACATACAAAACCCCATGAAACAATGAAAACCCAGTGTGAAAGCAGATGAGGGGCTCTCCATAGTTAACTTGATTTTCAGGAAATAATAAGGACTTGATCTTGCCTACAACTGAATGTCATATATACTCACTGATAGCCAAGACTTGGATAATGAAGGATCAGGATCACAAAATTGTATTTTCAAAAGTACTATGAAGCTCAGAAAATTCGTCAGGTTAAAGGGGAGTTTTTTTGCAAAATAGTCCTATTTTCGCAAAACATCACTATGTGAGAAACAGAATGTCATTCACTCTGGTGTCATAATTCAAGTAATCAGAAATTGTATCCCCTAAGAGAGGGGAGGGACGGTTTAGTGTTTTGTATCGTCTCTCCTTTATAAGCACACTAAGCAACACTTCCCATGTGGGATCTTACTTTGCCAAGCTAGAAGAAATGATGATTTCATCAGCACTTTTAAGGCTCAGTGAACACAACTCCACAGGGGTACCTGCACAAGTGGGAAGCTCCATAGCAAGAGTTTCAGCTCATATTACTGCCATTCCTTCTAGATCCAGGCTACCAGGCAGAATGGGAACAAAAAGGTTAACAGTAATGCTGATAATACAGCTGGTCACACTTTTCCAACAGAAACATTAGTTGGCATGTGTGTTCTGTCAAAATCTCTGACAAAAAATCTATTAAATGTTTTCACTTTTGAAGGACAAAGAATTTAATTTTGACTTTGTGGAGGATTCATCTGCCTTAATTTAGGCATTTAGAAGTTAGGCCTTCAAATCTCAACTAATCACCCTGGATTCCCTTCACAATCGGGGGGAAAAATTATACCTCAAGTGCAGCTCATCATAAGAGAAGCATCTAAGATAGTCTAAACAACTCACAATGCATGTTTCTTTCCATGAACTAGAAATGTAATCAAAGACAGCTACTTCAGACCATGTGTCTAAAGATTAAGTTAAATCTTGCCCTTTCTCATTACTGATAGGGCACATAAGATAATTTAAGTACATTAGATGCCACTTTGCATACTGTATTTCAATCAATAATATCAAAGTAATAGTGTCATTATAACAATGGTGATCTTTGAGGAGACTATTTGCTATGTCCTTAAATGATGCTTCACCAAATTGCACTTTCAGATAAAAGAATGATTTTTTTGTTCTATAGGAATTTTCTCAATGCTGGAATATCCCAGAGTGCAGAATTTTCCAGATTTCAACATTGTAAGTGCAAATCTAGCCACTGTCTTTCAGCAGGCAAGTGTATAGCAGAATCTCAAGATACCCACTTTTTTTCCTGACTTTATATTAATCCTTCTGAATTCCTTTCTCTTACAAATTAAAAAAGATCAGTTTCACTTGGTTTTCTTGAATTTACTGCCCCTTTAGTTAATTAGGAATAGGATGATGCAATCAAGTTCTTAATTTATTCTGAGAAAGAGGAAAAATCATCCAACCTGAGGAAGAGTGCTAAATTAGCAGTAAAAGAAAAAGAAAACCCACCACACTGGAGAAATCCATTCCCCTATTGAATGTTTACTGGTACGCTATTAATGTTTGGTAATTTCCTAACTAATTAATTTATTTAATAAGAAGGTGGAAATAATAAGCTTGTTTATGAGTACAGAATACACAATAAACTGTATTAACATTAACCAGAAAATATTAGATTTGGAGCTTTACTATAGAAAGCACAGGTTTGATTATTATTAAGAACTTATTTTTATATACTCCAGGCTGTTGAATCCTGGTTGACAGCTACATAGCCGACAAGTAATTGGAAATAAACCATACAGGTGATATCATGTGGGGAGGGAGGGTCCAAAAGGAATCTTAGCTACTATTTCACTACTTGTACTTCGACTAACCTGAGGGCTCTTATATCAACTCTAAGGCTGGTAATGATACTCTGTGCCTGGAGTAATGAAGAAGAGAGGCGAGGGAGCTATTTTTTCATTCTTTTTATTCTCCAGAGTAATCACAGATGCAGTACAACAAAGGAGAGTGGATTGGAAAACCATCCATCTCTGGGACTCAGATTAATGGCCTTACACATATAACACAAAGGCTGTGTTCTTCTATTAGTCGCCTACCTGTTACATTTTGAGGGGGAAAAGGAAGCTGAAAAAAGGCAAGAGAAACTCTAGGGCTGCTTCTGAGCTGACCTTCTCTGAGAAATTTATTTTGAATGCTAATTGTTAAAGAGAGGAGCAATAACAAAAAGAGCTGCACAGAGCTCCTCCAATAAGAGGCCATTTATGAACTTTAAGAGGGTAGTCACTATTTTTCCAGGAGAAGAAATGTTCCAGCTTTCACAGCACACAAGAAACTCAGACAATGCCAGATAACAAATAGTGGAAAAAATAAGAGTGATAGCTAGCTTTG
Source organism: Balaeniceps rex (assembly GCA_013401315.1). Classification (NCBI taxonomy): domain Eukaryota; kingdom Metazoa; phylum Chordata; class Aves; order Pelecaniformes; family Balaenicipitidae; genus Balaeniceps; species Balaeniceps rex. The sequence goes on from VYZW01049049.1 coordinate 34,673, forward strand.
CTGATGTAATAGTTAAGACTCCTCTTTAAGTGAGGTAGGGCCCAGATTTCACTTACAGCAGATTTTACTTCTGATTTAAAAGTTTCATACTGTAGTTATAGTATAGTTAACTATTGGGTTCTTTTCTATTGTTTCAAGAGTATAATATTTAGAAGAAGACTAAATCTAAAGGCGTGAAGGGTATTTATGCTGCCAACAAGCCTGTAAGGACCTGCTGCTCAGCCCAGAACTCTTCATTCTTTTGCTAAGTGACTCCAAGAAAAACTTTCAAAGAGTGCAATAATTATGGAGCAAAGTCTTACTTTAGAAAGACTTGCTTGCTTACTTACTGAAGAAACAGATTATTACACTGAAAATCAGAGTTTTGCCTTCCCATAGATAAATCTGACACATTCTTTGCAGAAACACATCAATACTGCTGCCTGGGGGAGCCACCATGGATGAAGTAGAAAACTGGGAGTGTCTGTCATTTGTCAAGAAATACATAGAAAAAAATTTAAGATTGGATCAGAAGTTGTAAGATTTCTTAAAAAATAAGAAGTATAAAGTTATCTCCATTTGCCTTCTGCTTTCATAAACTTGGTTCTAGTTTTATGCAATTTATTATTTTTTTAAAGGGAAGCTGAAAATCCCATATGATCACGTTTCCCAGATACTGGGCTTTAAGAAATACATAGAGGGCATTATAATTCATATTTATAAGGTGAGGAGGTACCACTGTGACAAGGTAGTCTGACCTCCTGTGCAACATAGACCCCTAGGAATTCTTTGACTGAATTCAGTGTTTAAATTACGAACAGTCTTAATTCAAACTTGTCAGAACCCATCACAGTCACTGAAGCGTTGTTGCAAAGATAAGTTACACTTCGTTTTAAAAATGAGAGTCTAATTCCCGTTTTCTATAGTTTTGTTTCCATTTTCAGCCACTGGATCTTGTTACAGCCATGCCTGCTGCAGTAAGGCTGCCACTGCCACCACTTACCTCCCTGGAGTAAAGGTTGCTTGTGTACAGCATCTGGGTGGGGGAAACTACCAGAAATCCTCAACGAGAGGAGCTGGAGGGGATGCCTAAACATATGGAGAAGGGGAAAATATGCACCCATGGGTGTCTCGGACTCACTGCTGCAGAGGTAGAGCCCCCTTGGAGAAATGCAGCTTTCACTTTTTGTTCCTGCATTCAGATTTTTCCATCTTTGTGTAAAAAGCCTTTACTTATGCCCTATTTACTAAAAGAATCACACAGCTCTCCATCTCATTCATTATTTATAATTTCTTCAATCTTTCTGTTTCCTCCATATGGATTGGTAATAATTTAATGTTTTTTTATTTATTTATATAGGACATGGCTAAAAACATTGGGCTCTGAAAGGGACAAGAACCAAGACCTGCATAACCCCTCTGGACTACTGTGTGACACCTATAGCCAGAACATATCCCATCCATTTACTGTGGGCTATTTACTGCGCTTAAGTAAGTGGTTCTGTAATATCAAGTGTCATGGTTTAACTCCAGCCAGCAGCTAAGCACCACACAGCCATTTGCTCACTTTCCCCTGGTGGGATGGGGGAGAGAATTAGAAAACTAGAAGTGAGAAAACTCGTGGGTTGAGATAAAGACAGTTTAATAGGTAAAGCAAAAGCTGTGCACGCAAGCAAAGCAGAGCAAGGAATTCATTCCCTACTTCCCATGGGCAGGCAGGTGTTCAGCCATCTCCAGGAAAGCAAGGCTCCATCACCCGTAACGGTTACTTGGGAAGACAAACGCCATCACTCCAAATGTCCCCCCTTCCTTCTTCTTCCCCCAGCTTTATATGCTGAGCATGACATCATATGGTATGGGACATCCCTTTGGTCAGTTGGGGTCAGCTGTCCCAGCTGTGTCCCCTCCCAGTTTCTTGTGCACCCGCAGCCTGCTCGCTGGTGGGGTGGGGTGAGGAGCAGAAAAGGCCTTGACTCTGTGTAAGCACTGCTCAGCAATAGCTAAAACATCCCTGTGTTATCGACACTGTTTTCAGCACAAATCCAAAACATATCATCATACCAGCTACTATGAAGAAAATTAACTCTACCCCAGCCAAAACCAGCACACAAGTAAAATTAAAAGGAAAATCTGTGTACAGTTTGTTGCATGAAGACTATTATTTGTATCAATCTGAATCACATTTTAATCTAAACAGGTATCAAGTTAGTTAGAGGAAATCTGTTTTCCATAATTCCGTATTGCTTGCCATTAGTTATAATGTCTTTCTTTATTTCCTTATTAGTCAAGCCTCATACCAGCTGTTTCATTGTTTTGCCTAGGCTAAATTTGAGACAGACAAGCCTGTAATTCCCTGTGTCTTCCCCCTTCCCCTTTTTTTAGAATTGGCACAGCTTTAGCTTTCTACCACTTGGCTTCCCTGCAGCTGCAAAATTTATTGAAAAATAATGTAAAAAGAAAGGCTGTTAGGAGCAAAATCAGAATATATGCAATTGTTACTTAATTCTTGAAACGATTTCTTTCAGATTGAGAATTGAATTATATATAATTTAATCTGTACACAGAAAGTGTCTTGATACATTCTTATAAAACAGGTAAATATACATTTAAAAAATGTTTTAATAATGACACATATACATAGATAAATATACCTACAAATTACCTGATTTTGTACATTATGGCACTTACATGTATTTTGTCTGCCACAGTATTTCTGAAACAGGTGAACTGATGAAAAACCAGAAAGTATCAGTAGTGTTGCTTTATAAAGTAAAAAGAAAGCTAATTTTGTAAGAGTTAGAAATGTTTTGTAAGGCTTAGAAATGTAAAACTTGGACATGTAAATACAGATTCATCTGTCCAAATGCAGAATATTGAGATTTTTTTAAATGTTTCTCAAAGTTTTAGTTTTTTCATACTAGGCTCTGAAATGAGGAAAAAGGAGTGAACTGATGAAGACTAATATTTTATTCCATAACTTTTTATTATTGCTTATTTTCTCATTTCCAAGGAGTATGAGAATAACACCATCTTCGGATGTCTTGCTACTTGTATATATTATCATACTTAACTGTTGGACATAAGTTTTCTCGTGTACTGTAGTTTCCATTAAAGACATTAGGACTGTAGATTTTAATGTATATTTGTTGCTATATACTACCTACATGGCTATTTTTTTTATTTTATTGTTTTGAACCTTCAACCATAGCAATAGGTAAAGCTTTCTAGAGCTAGACAGATTAGTAGATGCATTTTTATGTATATGTATGAAAATATTGTATATGTATTCAAATACAGGGAGACCAAGGGAAATACACATCATGTTATTTGTGTATCCCTTAAATAGCCACATTAATAATATGTAATAATTCCTTGTCATCTTGGCCCTGCGAGATGAAGGACCAGGAGCATCCGATCACAGACAAGATTTTGGAAAACAAATGAGGTTCTGCAAAAACAATGGAGAAGCACAGCTTGGAGGATACCACGGGGGACAATCTCACAGCAGTGGCTGCAGTTGAAGAAGCAGACTTTGACAGGCAGGTATGCGAAAGGATGAGCAATTTAGATCTGATTCATTCGAGGGTGCAGCAGGGACAAGCTACCTGCAGTGCATTCAGAGTTATTAAAATCAGGATTTGTCCTTGGTTAACCCAAGCTTGCTTTTGTCTCCTTCCTAAGTAACTATGCTTTCTTATTATTGTCACCCTTGTGTTTTTTCTCCCATTGCATTTGGGACAAGACCTTTTAGAACTTTGTCAACTTTTATGTCGCATGGTCCTATGTTGCCCATTTTTGTTATTTTATTTTAAGCCTTGTGACTTCTGGAGATCTGTTTAAAACCCCAGGCCCTTGAAACAGTGGTTATATTTTTTAGTTGAGAAAAAATAAAAGACTCTGCAAAGTTTCCAACCCTGTTTCAAGTCCATTTGGGAGAGTTGATAAAAGTGCACTCTGAATGTGCAAAAACTGCAAGCCAGATAAAGAATACTGCATATATTTTCTCATTATTTTTAATCCAAACTTGTCAGTCTTATCTGTAATCAAATTCATGACATTTGAACTTCCAGAGCTGAAAAACTGGCATTTTTTAGTGCAAGGGCCTGCACTTTTCAAAAGTGTCTGAACAGCTGAAAACCTGGACTGATGCAGCTGTGTAGGATTGGGATGGGGCAGGAAATTAAAGGAGTTTCAAATGACTCCTTTAGCAGTCAGTTCCTACCTTCACATTATGGTCAATTCATTTTCCCCATGGCAAAGACTTACCTTCCCATGTGGTGAGCTTATGAGACAGATGTCAAGATCTGTATGAGGGAAAAGTTGTGATGTTGCACCTCATGCAAAAAGTAAGCACCTCTCCCTGTCTGAAAGCTGTGGTACATGATCCATCTTACATTAGCACATCTCATACAGAGAGTATGCTCTATACTATGACTTGATGCAAGATGGGAAAAAGGACAAGAATGGAGTGGACAAGCATTTGTTACCTGACCCAAACCAAAGAAGCATTGAATCTTCCATCCCCATTTAAAACATGAGTCTGTCTGTCCTGCTTGAATAAATAAAACAATAAAAACTGTAGAGGAGGCCAAGCTCTACTCATATAAATCCTTCCCGCTATTTACACACATAAATGGTTCACATTTCATACATCCACCATGCACTGAAGCTTCCTTATATGTATTTTCATCTTCTCTTCCTCCATTCATAATTGCACACACTTATTTTTATATTTTCCATCCTTCCGTGTATGCACACAGCTGGAGGCAGAAGGACTGGCTCTCTGGATAGTCAGTGCAAAGAACCTCAACTACCAGTTTACCTAGCTTGTGAGCTGGCTGAATTACACCTCAGGTGTAAAGCTGAAACACTGGAGAATTTGTATAATCCTATCATAAGACATTTGCAGGTCAGTACAGGCTTTGTCTGCAGTGTATGACAGCTGTGTCATAGGAAAATAACTGTCTATTCATCCTTTAACTAGGAGGGATAATAACAGCAGTGATGATGTGGAGCCACAGATTTTGATGCAGGCTGTATAAACCTACAAGGGCTGATGTACCAGATTCTAGGACCAGGAGGCTGAAAAGGTTGCAAAAATCATGTAATCATAGAATCATAGAACAGTTTGGGTTGGAAGGGACCTTTAAAGGCCATCTACTCCAACCCCCCCTGCAATGAACAGGGACATCTTCAACTAGATCAGGTTGCTCAGAGCCCCATCCAACCTGACCTTGAATATTTCCAGCGATGGGGCATCTACCACCTCTCTGAGAAACCTGTTCCAGTGTTTCACCACCCTCATTGTAAAAAATGTCTTCCTTATATCTAGTCTAAATCTACCCTCCTTTAGTTTAAAACTATTACACCTTGTCCTATTGCAACAAACCCTGCTAAAAAGTTTGTCCCCATCTTTTTTATAAGCCCTCTTGAAGTACCGAAAGGCCGCAATAAGGTCTTCCTGCACCCTTCTTTTCTCCAGGCTGAACAACCCCAACTCTCTCAGCCTGTCCTCATAGGAGAGGTGCTCCATCTCTCTGATCATTTTTGTGGCTCTCCTCTGGACCTGCTCCAACAGGTCCATGCTTTTCCTGTGCTGAGGGCTCCAGAGCTGGACACAGTACTCCAGGTGGGGTCTCACCAGGGTGGAGTAGAGGGGCAGAATCACCTCCCTCAACCTGCTGGCCATGCTTCTTTTGATGCAGCCCAGGATACAGTTGGCTTTCTGGGCTGCAAGCGCACACTGTTGGCTTATGTCCAGCTTTTCCTCCATCAGAACCCCCAAGTCCTTCTCCGCAGGGCTGCTCTCAATCCATTCATGCCCCAGCCTGTAAATGAGGCAAAAGATGCCTCATACACCAAAACATCTCCACTATCTGTAACCAGAACTGTCGTCACACATGCAAGGTACGATACAGCTAGGATTTCTGTTCATGCTACAATCATACATCCATTTTGCAGAGCAGGCAGATCCTTGGTTCCGTGAGGTTATTCCACTCATTAGCTCATTGAGAGACTGTCATCAAGCTTATTAATCACTCCAGCTGCTGCAATAGTTTGGGTTCTGGGAAAGTGGACACTTACCTCTGCAGAAATGAGAGATAAGAGAGCACAAGACTCTCAAGCTTATTTCACAGAGCTGCCAAACCACAATCCTTAAAATGAAGAGAAAATAAAATGGTTGCAATTATTGACAGTAGCCAACAGTGGTGGAGCATGACATGAATGAATCTGTGCATGCAGGGCTTCCAGTATTGCACAGCTAAGAAAAAATCATTTAAGTGCTTGGGTTAAGCCCCAAATGCAAGATCAACAAAACATTTCCAACCAAAAATTTGCATTTTCCCTCACTTTTTCTGCTGACAAGGAAACATTTATTAAATTTGTAAGATGAGCTATGAGTGATGGAGCAATTATGCTAAATAAAATGAGTTCAGCATTTGACAGAATGGATTTGGGATGCTAATCATTGAATATGACTGTAGTCAAGAGGACAAAACATGTTTTTTCTCTTAATCATTTGTGTGTGCACACAAGTATGAAAAATGGATTCTTCCATCCAACTGGGAAGCTATAAATTCACCCTTTTAATCCTCTGAGCAAGAGCATGTGTAGGTCTCCAAATATAACTTATTATGATCAGTGGATTGGCACATAAGTGCAAGGAAAAAAAAGCCGCTGAAGTCAAGCCACATTAGGAATATGGGTGAGGACTAGCAGGCCATTTGAATTCCAATTTGTTAAACACTCATTACTGGATAGGTTTAGGGACCCTCAAAATATGAAACATTGGAGCAGAAGTGAAGTAATGCCTCTTATTTAGATAATTTATTATTAGTTGAGAAGCCTGAGGGAGCTGGAGAACTGTCATAGCAAATGGAAATTGTCTTTGCTAATATAAATTAATTATGACTCCAAGGAAGCACTAATGGGAACAAGCAGAAATATCTAACGTCACCATGTAAGACAACAGAAGAATGACATCCAAAGATCCAGCTTCACTTCAAGTGACAGCATGGACTAATCAGACTAGAGAGGCCAACAGAGCTCAATTTGTCTCAGCTTTCCTTTTCTCTTAGATCTTGCAGATGGATGATTTCACACATCAGATACTTGCCAATTGTGCATGGTAGCCGTGGTCTAATTTAAGATAACAAATCTTAGAAGATCTTTCAAACTGTAATGCGTGTATAGTGTATATGTATGGATGTGTGTGCAAGGGTATACTACTATCCTCAGGAGGCCAGGCTACTTGGGTATCATCTATTATCTCTTCCTTAGAGGAATTTTTTGTAACACACGTACACAGCCAGAGGTCTGTGTTGTGCTGTACGTATTTCTCTTTGTCCTTGCAAGATGGTAGTCCCTTAACTGTATCCCACCCATTCCATTTCAAAATACTGTATTTATTACAGTCCCAGACACACTTTGAAGGCACTACAGCAGACTAAACAAAATGCACAAAGCCTATAGCACTTTGAAATTTACATGACCTTGGGGTAATTTTTTCAAACTTGCCTGCAAGAATATATCAGTGTTCCTGCACATAGACTAGCAGTTCCTGGCTAGCTAAGGACATGCCTGCAGCATGTGGTGGACCATGTTTCCAAGAGCCCTGACCTTGAAGAGCAGAGCTGCAAAGAAATCCCAGCCCAGGTTTTGAAGGCAGTATATCTCCATTAGCACATATCTGCTCCTGACCTAACATACTCCTCAGCAGAGCTAATCATCTTGGCTACTATGTCAGTACCACCAGCCCTGGAGCCACTGGTCCCACTGTCCATCTGGGGCAAGTTTGCTCTGTTGCTATTCTCAGAGCATAAATATTCTCTTTAACTCCTCCATATGTATTTCTGCTGAAAGCTGGAATAATTCTAGAAATGTCAAACTGTACTCCATCGCCTTTTCAGACATAAGACAGCCCATGGAGAAAAATTTGAAGATAATTCTAAACTCTATGTGCTTGTAGTCTGGGCTATTTTGTGGGATGAAACAGATAACAAAGTCTTTTTAGAGCAACTCTAGAGGCTGGTTAGACTTTTAAGATACTTTCCAGCTACACTTTATCTCCCTACACAGTTCTGAGCTACAGCTTCCAGGAGTTTTTGTGGGCAACGATACAGGTCGTTTTCCTGGCCTTGTGCTGAAGGAATGTGTATTTCCATATTCTGTTTTCTATATTCTACTTAGAAATGCAGGGAGAAGGAACCAAGATGCGTCAAGTGTCCCTCCAGCCTCTACGGTTAGCGTGGGAGAGTGTGCACACTCTTAATGTGTGGCTGGCTTAATTCCTGCTGCAGGCTCAGAGGCTGTGCTTGCTTCCCTAATGCGTCTAGAGCTATGGACTAGCCTGACAAGGAGCTACATGGCTGTAGTGGGTTGACCCTGGCCAGCAGCTAAGCCTCTAGCCAGTTGCTCTTTCACTCTCCTCAGTGGGATGGAGGAGAGAATCAGAAGGGCAAAAGCAATAAAAAGTCATGGACTGAGATAGAGACAGATCAGTGAGTGAAGGAAATAATAGAAGGAAAAAACAACCACCACAAACCAAAAAAGAAAGCCAAAACAAACAAAAAAAACCCCAAGTGATGCAAAGGCTCACCACCTCCCACTAGCAGACGGATGCCCAGCCAGTCTCTGAGCAATGGCTATTTTGGAAAAACTTGCCTCCCCTTCCCCTAAGTTTTATTGCTGAGCATGATGTTGTATGGTATGGAATACCTCTTTGGTCAGTTTGGGTCAGCTATCCCAACTGTGTCCCCTCCCAGTCCCTTGCCCAGACAACTCACTGAGGGGGCAGAATTGTATAGAGAAAGGCCTGAACGCTGTGCAAGTACTGTTCAGCAGTACCTAAAACATCGGTGTGTTATTGACGCTGTTTTGGTCACCAGTCGAAAGCACAGCACTATATGGGTTGCTATAAAGAAAACTCCATCCCAACCAGACCCAGTGCAGCAGTTCACCACAAAATGGTACAGTTGTGAAAATGAATACATATTAATTTCAAATAATCAGGGGAGCAGGACCCCAGTGTGCAACTGAGTACAAAGCCGCTTCACGCTGTAATACACCCTATTATATCTTCCCATGGGACCAACTGTAGGAGTACCATTTCTCTGTGCTGTCTATTCCCATTGAAATGCAAGGAAGTTAAGAAATAAGTATTGCTAACCATATATGAAACTGAGTATCCTGCCCAACTTTCATACACTGTAATAGAAACCAGAGTTTGCTTTTATCAGTACTGGAAAGCTCCACGCCTGAGCCTGTGGTTTCGATGATTGATTAAGCTCTTTCCTGAAATAACTGCATGAAGACTAGTTTTGTCTAGAAACTGATAGTCTCTTGGAGGTTGTCTTTGTCTCACAGTCAAGCAACAATTTACGCAACACTACGGAGGACAGTTTTTTCTTTTATTAATACCTACTGGCTCTCAGCACATAAGGAGACAACTCATATGTGGTAAAGTAACAAGTACATAAACATAGCCCTTGTTTACAATCCACAGTGTAGTAAGTACTACATTTCTGACAGTATTTCTAAATATTTTACAGGTAAACCTCCACAAAGAAGAATACTTAGGGCTCAGTTCTCTTGTCTGAACATAGGCATCTAGTGTCATTTGAGATGCCCAATGGTTTTGAGACCTCTGCCAGGGGCTAATGGATATAAAGTAAGGTTTAAGGGAGATGCATGCCCTTCTGAAACAGATTGGACATCCTGGGACATCCAGGGCATCTTGGTTAAAACTAGGCAAGTGTTCAGACAGCTTGGGTAAGCCAAGCACGTATTCACACAATCAGTTTGCAAGCGTTGAGAGCTCTTATTATAGAACAACTCCAGATAAGAGGAATTTGATTTGCAAGAGGATAAAACTAATTTTAATGATAAGAGAAGCCAGGGGATTTTCTAAAACTATTGTAGAGATAGTAGTCCTAAATACTGTAAAAGGACAGTAAACAGTTTTTTCAATTCTTTCCTAAGCCAGGCATTTAGTTTGCTTATTCTTCAGTAAGACAATGTATAATGACTTGTATCTGGTTATCTGAGATTACATAGCTTGGCCAAAGGTACAGCCTACGAAGAAAAATAAAATGTGCAGCAACAAAATTACAGCTTCCATCAAATACCAATTGTGAGTAGTAGCTTCATATTTAGGTCTTTTGTGAAAGTTTAACACCTTCATGGAAAGTGAAAGCATCCTGTGCAGGGGAAAAAAAGAAAAAAAGATGAAGTTGAATGAAAAATATGATTAAGACATTATTTGCTGGATTTCATCCAAAGAAGTTCCTTTAAGTGAGCTACAATACCTTGCTTTTTATCAGCAAGATTTATGATTTATTTCATTGAATTCAATGAGTTCAGGCAGAACTACATCCTTCCGTATTATCAAAGAAAGTGAAAGAGAAGAAAGAAATGTTTCTTCAACACTATTTAGTGGGTAAAATAAATTCCACTCTGGCCTGAGATGTGCACTCATCAACATTAAACAGAGCCAGCTGTGTGTCTCACAAAGTCAGAGTTGCTTTTTGTCTTCAAAATTACTTGGTAAGAGACATGATGGTTATACAAATGGTTATACGAATGTGCTCCTGAATAGATTCTTACTATGAAGACTAGACTGAAAAGGAAAGTATGGTCACCTCCAGATAACCCTGAACAGTTTAGTGAGGGAGATAGACTACAGAAACTAACCAAATGGAAGAGTGCATGTTTAGGATGCTTATGAAATGATCACTCCTAGCTGTCTCTAAAGCATTAAAAAAGAGCGCAAACTGCCAAGGTGAAGTATCATTCCCTTAAAGGGAAGTCATTTATCATTGTATTTAAGAACTTGTGCTGTCAGCCTCTATAAATGAAATGGTCCATTGATATAACTCAAATCACTGATGCGTGGCTCCAATATATAATGCTTAATTAGGTGTACTAGATTAACTTATTTCTATGTAAAGTGTTTGTGTTTTATGGAATGAGCCATTTAATTAAAAAGGCCCGAGTAGAACATTGTCTCACATCATAGCCCTGCCCTTCAACTGCAAGTAAAATTTCCAAACTGAAAAATCAAATCAAAGAAACTTCAGCTAAATTAACTGTTGTGAAGACTATTGTCTCCCTGGCATATATACGCGCTTTAATTATTTTATAAGAAGTGCTTTGAAACTACTCTAGCTGTAAAGGTGACCTCTTTCTTTGGTCAGTTGAGGCCTGGAATTTAGGATCTGAAAAAGGGCAGAAATTCAAATTTCTGGTGCAGACTAACATGAGCTGAGAAAGATAAACTTCTCTAGTGGCCATCCCATTCTATAATATGTATCCAAGATAAATATGAATAGTTGCCCTTTTGAGATACCTTCTCTTTTCATTGACTGTAGAGGAGTTATAGACAACAGATAACTATTAGCTCAGACTAGACATCTCATGTATTGACAATAAAAGTCAAGTTAGATGAATACTGATCTTAAAACTAGTAAGACAAAAACTTCCAAAGAACTTAGTGAAGACTTCAAACTTACAGTGAATAATGATAACAATATTTGTCAAAAGGGGTGTGAATGATAGCAATAGAGTATTCAATATAGGGCACGTAAATATGGCCACACTGTTCAGGCTTATAATAAGAAAGAATTTGGAAAGAAGGCTGAAAGGGTCAGCTATACGATATGCCTTTTCTGGTAAGAAGATAGATATATTCCATAAGGATATATATTTTCTTGTAACTGTTTCCTCAGAAAAGCTCTTCAGTGAAAAATATATGACATCATAACTTTCCTACCTGTTAGGTCCCTCCTTATGGTTCATCAGCATAAACTTGAATTAACAAGCATTGAAAGTTACAGTTAAAGTCTGACTTCCTAACATATTTTTTTAATTAGTGACCCTCTACCCATGTTTATGGTAACTGTGGCAAAGGCTTAATGATATACAGAAGAAGCAGAAACATAGAAACTGTGATATTACATCAAGTTATTAGCCTGTCTAGTCCTTCATCTTTCTTCAGATTTGGAGACCCTCAAGAAGGCAGTTTTGTATCCACTGCCACCAGTGACAAAGCTTCTGATGACTTTACTGGCAAACTTTACATACACTAGTATGTATCTTTAGGCAATGGGAAACATCTCAAGACTCTTCCAGTGAAGCTTTCTGTCCTTTCAAAACCTTCAATATTAGTAACTAGAGGGCAAAAATATCTATAAATATAACCAGTGAAAACCAGATGTAAAAGTAATATTTTTTGAATAAAAGGTGAACCTACATGAGCGCTAATGAAAGTGTATTTTACTGATGTTAGATAGGAATTCAAAATAATTGAATTTCTAAAAAATTCATAAGGTATGTCTTCTTACAGATATGTTTCTATCCATATACATCTTTTTTTTACTTATCAGCTTCACAGCCATTTTCCATTTTAAAAGTTCAAATTCATTATTTTTCATCAATGCACATTTCACTTATTCTGTAAAGACCAAAATCAGAACTAAGGCTGACCGTATGTTGCATGCAAGTCTATTGAATCATAAAAAAGACTGCATGTCCTAGAGATTCAAAATCACAGATCCTTTTACTAAAATTGTAAAAAAAAAAAAAATCCAAATTACTTGCTTGAAAACATATTTCATAATACCCAAAGACTATCTCCATAAGTGTAAATCACAGCTGAGGAGAACCCCTGCATCTTCAGCTTCTCATTATTCAAATTTTCATTCAGTAAAATACAAAGCCACATAGAAATCTTTAAATACACAAGTACTCTATATTGCTATTACATTTGGCCTGATAGTTTCCTTGGGATTTTATCCTATAATTCAGTCCATGTGAGTGGAACCTAATTACCCCTGGAAGGGCTCTATCACAGACCAGAAATTCATCCCCATGTAGCAAGTCAGAGGAGAAGTGAAGGCTTTCACTTATAAAAAAAATGAGATGTGCTTATGAATGTATAATGAAATTCAGTCCTCCTTAGCAAGGTTTCTCTTGTTTCTTTTTTTTTTTTTTTTACATTTTAAATTACAAATTCACAATCAAAATGACTGAAATGACCAGTGAAGGTGCTCACAGGTAGTCTTTCATCCGCTCCCAATTCCTCTTGTTTTCTTCTTATTCCTCTAATCACTTTGCAATGGTTCAATGTGATTTTTTTTTCTGCTGTCCTCAAAGTATAACTTCCACACAGCAAATTTTGTAGCCAGACCTCCTCCAGCTATTTTCCATCCTGGGTCACAATATTCTGTAGCTGTAAAGCTGTGAGTACACATCTATGGAAACTGTGTGTCATTTAAAATTAGTCAGTTGATTGGGAGTATTTTGTAATTGAATATTGGAAAAACATTAAGCAAAGTCACCTGTTGTTCAAAGAGAGGGAGGGAAGAGTGAAACATTGGTGTGTAAAAATGAGCACCAGTATCAATTAAAACAGTTTGACATAAAAAGGCCTAAAACATAATGTTGCAGTCATCATGTAAGTGTCAAAAATATGTATCTCCAAAACTCTGAGTTAAAGCTTCCTCCTTAAGATTGAGAATGAACAGGTATGTTTTTCAGCTTCCTCTGGAACATAGATCATAAACTGAGAAAAATCAAAACTTTCTGTGCTTGAAGAAGTGTCCCTTTTTTAACAAAGAAATTATCAGTAAGAAACCATTGTTCATCTCAAGGCTTTTCTTTCCATTTTATTTTTTTTATTTCTTAGAAGTATTTGACTCTCATCTTCTGGAGAGTTGTGCTCACTTCTCTTTTTCAGGTGAGGAAGCTAATGCTATGATCGTTGCTCCTTATAGCCTTGAATTTACTTCAAGAGATCAGAACACCTCATTAAGTACTTCTAATTTAAACATTCTAGTATCTCAGGATTGGGATTCAGATTCATCTTAATTTTAGGTAACAAGCTGAAGCTCCTAATTTAGAAGGCTATTTATCTTTGTTGTTTTTTGTTGTCAGCCAGCCAAGGTAGGTTTCATCTGACTGAACATTTGAATGACCCCCGGAGGACAGTTAAGATCCTGTCTGTGATTTCCTCACTACAGTGCCCAGTGTGCAGTGGGGTGAATCCATGCTTCAATGCATGGATCCAGAGGACTCAGAATATCTACATTTGGCTCTGATGCTTCCTCTCAGAAGGAGTATCAGGAAGGTCCCTCTGCTGGGTGCCAGGCACTCTCGAGCTCAAGCACTCTAGTCACTCTGCCAGCGGACACCAAACATCCAAATGTCATCTGAATGCCAAATCTCTCAACTGCCTGAGAAACGGGAATCAGACCACACTCTCTCCAACCCCTGTTGAGTAGCCTGACAACTGAGCTACTGAATTATGAGGTGCTGGAGCATGTCCAAAGAAGGGCAACAAAGCTGGTGAAGGGTCTAGAGAACAAGTCTTATGAGGAGCGGCTGAGGGAACTGGGGTTGTTTAGTCTGGAGAAGAGGAGGCTGAGGGGAGACCTTACCGCTCTCTACAACTACCTGAGAGGAGGTTGTAGCAAGGTGGGCGTCGGTCTCTTCTCCCAAGTAGCAAGCAATAGGACAAGAGGCAATGGCCTCAAGTTGTGCCAGGGGAGGTTTAGATTGGATATTAGGAAAAATTTTTTCACTGAAAGGGTTGTCAAGCATTGGAACAGGCTACCCAGGAAAGTGGTGGAGTCCCCATCCCTGGAGGTATTTAAAAGACGTGCAGATGTGGTGCTTAGGGACATGGTTTAGTGGTGGACTTGGCAGTTTTGGGTTAACGGTTGAACTCGATGATCTTAAAGGTCTTTTCCAACCTAAACAATTGTATGATTCCATGATTCTATGATTCTTTTTTTGCCATCTTTCTGGCCCCAGGACTGTAGTATTTTGGCACAGCTTCCAAAGAAGCTCCCAGTGTCCGTATGCAACCTGCTCTGTAGCCTCCCGCTTTGAACACTGCAACGGGGCTTGAGACCAAGGAGTATTGAGAACTGACTGATGTATCCTGCTTTGTGAGTGCTCTAAGAAGCTGCCTTTTTTTCAGTAGACTATCTCTTTCTCAGGTTTGATTTTGAATGAGATTGCCATGCTGCAGATTGGAGTCCATGATGCATCGTTTGCTTGGCCTGTGCAGATCACAGCCAAGAGCTTGGCCCCTGTCAAAGATTTCAACAGAATTCAGGGTTTTTTTTTTCCCCAAGCCATCTAAAATCTCAGACAAGCTTGATTGGGAATGCTTCGTAGTCTGTGCTGCTCCCAGATGTGTATGGAAATAACTCTTTATCTGCCAGGGAAATTTAAAGCTGAACCAAAATGAAAATGTAATGGCTATGGAACGCCAGGATCACTGTTGGGACTCTGAGTGCCTTACTAGGCTTTAGTGGCCCTGCCCAGACTCCCTGGGGCTCTCCCCATCCTGTCCATGGCCCAGGACCCTGTTTCAGCACCCTGGGACCGTCAGCCCCTGCCCCAGGGATGCCATAGGATGTTGGCCTCCAGCTCCCTGCAGCCTGGCCGTGGTCCTTGCTGAGCCAGACCTATGCATGGGCCTTGGCCCATCCCTGTTCCCACGCCAGCACCTGGGCTTGGGCTGCTCCCTGGCTGGGGTGGAGGGACTGGTCCTGGCTGCCAGGCCGTGCCCTGCCACCCCAGGGAGCCCCCACTGCTCCCAGCCCCAGGGAGCCACCAGCCCACTCAGCACCTGACAATCCTGTCCTTGAATTCAGTTGTGTGCTAAATACCTTTTTAAGCACCAATGGGGAAGTTTCAGCTCTGAAAGTGTTTTCCTTGAAGAAGCTTGTGATGCACAGGATTTTTAAAAGAAGTGTAGTCTTTTAAGCCCAGGAAAACCTTATTATGGCACATTGCCTACTCTAGGTAGTTAATATGCTGCAGCCATTGCAATAACAGTTTGCTGGTGGGATGGTCCACAGGAAGGTGGTGGCAGTCTACTACGCTAAGATTTATGAGGCAATTCCCAATTATCATATTTGCATTCACCACTTCTGCAACCTATTATTCATGTAGCAAAATGGTTTATCTCCACAGCTAGAAGTGGTGACCCACTTTCCCCCCCCCAATAGCCTCCACTGGTAAATGCAAAAGGGGCGATGAAGCAAAGCCCTCAGACGCTATAGTGTTCTCATGTACACACACAAGTACTGTGAGCAAAAATTGAAACTGATAGCCTTTTGAGAGAACAACAGCTGACAGGAACAGTTTTTGCTGAGAAGCACACGTACCACCTATTTTGCCAATTCTGTTAGGGGCATTGATTTCTGGCAGAAGGGTGGGGCAGACAGCTGGGGATGGTAATTTCTTAAATTGTCTCATATTAAATCACCAGAGCTCATTAGTCTGGTCTACATTATTTGCCATTCTCACATACTTTGTAGATGCAGTGTGAGGTGTTTCATGTCCTGCAGCTGAGAAATAACTGAGCTTTAAAGTTCAGATTCAGATTTGAGTTTCCAGCATGATTAAAAGACATTTTGAGGCCGTTTCCATTTTAGGCCACGTATTTACCTTTAGTTTAAGACCACTGTATTTTTTTAATGATTTTGCCATTTTCAGTGTTTTTTGAGATTGCCCATTGCTGCTGTTTCCTCTAGGATATGCTACATATATAACATAAGCTTAAGCAAGTATGTTTTACAGATACAGTACATTAATATAGTAATATGGACCATATGGTTCAAATTCTCTTGGAATAAATTAGGAGCCATTATATGTGTTGTTATTCTAAGTGGATTTTATGAATGATTGCTTTATTCTCTGTAGCGTGTCATATGTCTTCAATACAATTCTTTTCTTAACATATGTGCAAAGTGCATTTGTTCAACCAAGTCAGGTTTGCTGCATATGAAGCTTTAATTTTGTAAATGCGATATTAAAATCCGTGATAATGTTGCACTTATATGTTAAACAAGTATCTACATACAGTGAGATATTTTCAGTGTATTTTTTTAATGTTGTTAGAACTATTCTGCTAATTTCCTGTGCATTATGCTGAGTTGCATATTTAATTAGCACTAACATGTTAATCAGAAGCACAAGAAACAAGTTTACGAAGGGAAGATTGTTCTGGAGGTTTTAATTCCTTTTTCCTATCAGTCACAGTAAGAAGTGGGAGTATTGCATAATAATGCCAATTCTCTCTTCTCATATGATTAAAATTTCACAGACAAATGAAAGTGATCTTGCCTGTAGTTGAAAAATAATCCATCAGAGTCTATCAAACACAGAAAATGTATGCCTAGTTGTCAAATAATCTTCGATTTTAGATTTTTATGTACAGAAGAGTGGCAGTAAGAAGACCAGGACAGGAGTTAAAAAAGGGACAAACAGGTTAATTTCAGCATTTTCCTCCTAGAGGTGAGCAGAAAAGTCACTTTCCATATCCCATGTGATACCTAGAAGATTAATCTGTAGTGTACTTTGATATTCTCTAAAATACTAAGAAACTTGGAATTAATAATTTAGGGATAAAGTTTATCAACCCATTTGAAAATCAGGCCTCTTTTTATGATCTTAAAAAACACAAAGGAAGAACCTATATTTATAATGCACGTTTTGAGAACTATTTGCTGTTAAGGAGTTATGCTATTTTACATACTTCTATGGCCCTGTTACCACACAATCACACTAGAATAACAGACTGGTTATGCCATAGAGCATGATACAGCTGCTGCATCCACATATAAATGTATAAGGTAGCACAAATTAGATTTTTTAGATAGGCAGAAATAGGCAGAAAAATTCCAGCCATCCTTGCTGTAGGCTATCACAATGTTTTTGCAGAAACATCCGCACAGTTGCACAAAACCACTACAAAGGCAGATGACATGCATGACAGCAACCCATTTACACCATGGTTAGGTACAGGGCAGTGTCCTCACTAGAGGGTAGCCTATGTCCAAGGATTCTGCTCCAATAGGCCTGGCAGGTAACTTCTAGCTCATGGCTGAATAGCTGCCTGTATCTCCATGTAGTAAAGATACAGGGCAAGTTTAGACACAAACATAGCCTCAAGCCTGTGCTGGAAATATGCTTGTACCTGTGGCCACATATAATTCAGTCTTCATTACACTGACTCTTAAGACTCCTGGGAGAGGAAATATTATTCTGTAGGGTAAGTGGCCAATAGTCTTTCTTATCCAAGGAGTGTTTTGGTGTTTCAAAAAATGATCCTTTGACACTGTGGAAAACATCCTGAAGCTTTTCAACAGAAACTAGAGACACAGACAATCTCATCCATGTTCTTCTAAGAATCAGCAGTGAGAACATCCACCAGAGATATGACAGAAGTAGGAGAAATCTTTGCTTTCTCAGCCATATTATTCCCATTTCTATCTCAGCCTCACGTACAGCCATGTGCAAGACCCTTTTCAGACTTGTTTTTAAATTCTGGAGGGACTTACATTTTGACCAGAAACCATATCCATTTTTCACACTGATACTTATATTCTCAAGGGAAATACATAGTTTCAGCTAGTCAACATTTTCTGATTATGGGGATTTAACTGGGAATTTCAAGGCAGTTCTGCCTACAGTATCAGTTTACAGAAGAACTATTAGACAAGTCAGCTCACTTGTAGTCAGGCAGCAGCAGACTCTTAATGCAAGATTATGCTCATAGCCACTGCTGCTAACATACCATCCTAATCTATTTTCTTTAGTTCCACATTATTTGCTTTTGTGTGTCCAGGAGTTGATTTTTCCAGCATTTAACATTCATGGGGCTGGGGGCAGNCATACAGGTTCTTCTCAAATATGTTATGTGACTTTAAGGTCTTCTTCTACAAGGTGCATTGGGTCTCCTCTGAAAGTTTGTGACACCTGCTGACTCTCAGTGATGCACAGAAGTTGCCTGTGTCTGGTTACATTGACACTGTGACAGTACTTCTCTTCTAAGTAGCAGGTTGAGTCATTCATATCACAGAGACTGCATCAAAAAGCATCACATGTCAACAGCCCTATCAAAAGCTTTCTGCTGGTATCCTGCTCAGCTGTGCTAAAACAGTTGCCAGAACTGTTTCTGCATTGCACTGTACCTACTGTATTTCAGCAATAAATTGAAGTCTGTTAGTATGTTTCACATCCAGCCTAAGCTGTAAATGACTTTGCAAAGCAACGGGGAAGGAGGCCTTCGCTAGAAGAATGAAAGGCTTCAAAACCTATTACTCAGCTTTTAACACAGGTTGTCAGAAAATTTTCCAGTGTTTTCTGTCTCTAAAAAAGGACAATAACACTTCCTCAGAGAGGGTGTACTCATAGTATCTTACTCTGGAGTTCTTGCCAGACATCTCCCTTCATCACCTACACCTTTCACAGGACAGTCTTTGGGCCAAATTCTATCCTAGCTTATTGGCAAATCTGACACATAACTCCATAAAATGCACAGGAACTCTGCAGATTTCCTCATGGACACTGGAATCTCACACTTCAGGTCTATCGAGCATTCTGGTATTTTCCCCAGTTGTGTTTCTGAAACAGTGTTTGGTAAAATTATTCTCATGTGTGTTCTCATCGTTACCTGCCTTGTTCTGCCTGGTGGGAGGTAGTGCCTTGCAGATGTTCACATTGGCTCCCTGTGGAGCTGAAAAGAACAATGATCTACTTGCCATCCAGATTTTTTATAACTTTGTAACTAACTTCTTGAAATTAAGTAATTAAACACAGCAACATCACTGCTTTTTATGAGGACATGTTTGCATGTGTTCTTCCTGAAACGGTCTGTGATTGTCACGGCCTCTCTACTCTGTCACTCACTCAAGGTCACTCAATGGCTCAATTATAAATATTGCTGCTAATGTATACAATATTTAAAGCATTTGCAAACTTGTAACTTTCCTAAGCTGTGTTTACACTTCATAGAAAAATGGCAATCCTTGAAAGCATGAAGTAAAAAAACATTCTCCTAGTTCTGCCATCATTTCTGCACCTGCTTAACTTTTAACAGTTGAATGAATCTAGTGATTTCATTCAAGTCTATAAAACAGTATTACCGGATAAAGCTTTCAGTGGTGGACAGAGATGCTGACTTTAAAGCCTAGACTAAAATATTCAGAAGAAAGAAACAGCTGGGGAGGGCAACTCAGAGCACGCAAGTTAAACTGTAGTTATAACCTCTCTTTCACTGATAACTTTAAAGGGAGCACCTAAGCTATTGGCTTAAAACAGGCTCATTCATGTTAACTTACATTTGAGAATTTAGATGTGTTATATTATGAGACTCTGTGTCATTTTTGTCAGTGCAGTTGGTTCTTGGCTCTGAAGAGAGGTAGTCCAAGTCTTCTCCCGTTCCTGCCTCCAAACTCTCCCCTTCAAATTACCACTACAAATCCATGGAAGCACTAGAAACTCCACTCCAGAGAACAGGTGAAAGAAAGTGATTGACTTTTTGCAGCTTCACCGTGTTGATTAAATGTTGTTCGATACTGCTGTAAACATTTCTAAATCAAAAATAAAGCATCAGATTTAATGGGAAATGGAAGTAGCACAGAGGGACCAGAATTCAGTCAGGTTTTGTGGCTGCTGTTGGAAAATAATCACAGTCCTCACTCACCCATTTGGGGTTTTAATACCCCCATCAGTTCATTCTTCAAATTCCCCCTGAATTTGCACATTTTGCAGCTCTGGATTAAAAATTGTGCTTTCTGTTTGCTGCAGGGAAGATGTGATTAAAACAACGGTATTCCTTCCCGCACATCAGTCCAAGGTCTGGTTTGGCTGTGCAGGGGGTGCAAGGGAAGGGAAAGGTTCATTGTCCTTTGAGTAGTGCATATTCCAAAGCCTAACTTTTCCTGTGCTATATATTTCTACAGAGCAGTCAAAAAGTTGTCTCCTACAGATAGTTCCCAACCCCTTCCAGCCATCATCTCTGTAAGATGGGGGCAAAGACCCCATTGTCTTCCCAAGGCAATGAAAATGCTCTAGTGGTGCAATAGGAGTGAAACAGGGCTGAGACTGTGCAAAGGATCTCAGACTTTTCAAGCTGAGCTCAGAAACACTGTTAATGAACTTTGGTGTCAATGTAATTCATGGGCTTAGTTTCTGTATGACCAAAAGATCTAGAAAGGTTGGAGTAATGTTTTGAATTCCAATGTCAATTGTAATTTATCTTATTTAAAATAGGAAAGCCTCCTTGCTGGGTGATCTGAAGAAAATTCTTCACTGGAAATCAGACATGATAATAAATCACTTCTTGGTTTTCTTGCATGAATAATTTGTGTCTTGTTATGCAAAGCCTGGCAGCTAATTTGAAGTTGAGACCAGAAATACACAAATAATCAATGTTTCTCATTCCCAGATTTGCTTTTCAGAGAGGCAAAAGCAGTGTGTAAGACATCAAATAGTATACTGAAAGGTGAAGGAACAAATATCTGACATGTTAAGGCTTAGCAATAATAATAACAGTGCAACACAACAAGCAGCGCAGCACATAATGTTATTGGGACAATGTCACCTTGAGCTTCGGTCCCTCCCTCTAAATTTATGTGTGTCTTAAGGAAAAAAAGGAATCACAGCATATCTTACCTCCACGCTGGAAAGAAAGTGACTGCAGAATAGACAAGGTTGGAGCACTTTACGCACTGAGTTATAGAAGAGGGAAAATTAACACTCTTTTGGTTTCAGGTAATTTTTCAGTCTGATCGGTTCCCTGGTTATTCCCATTGCACAGCACTCAAATACATGTGCTAACACAAGATCAAGAATGGAAAGGGGCCACAAATAAGCAGCTGGAGTGAGAGTGGTGCAGGACTGCTTCTGATGGCTGCTTGTGTCAGCTGAAACCATACATCAAACTGCATCTGAGCTGTTGCCTGCCCTCACTTTGGACAAGCTGTGAGAAAGAGTATGACCTTTAGTTGTAAACACAGAATCTACCAAGTGATTTTTGCTCCTGGAATATCATAGTGTATGGACCAGAGTCAGGTGGCCTATTCCACCTAAAGCTTTCCACCAGATGTTTCTGATCTGTTGCCTTGATTGTGCCCCTCTCAACACCTTGCTTAGCGTGTCTGAAGGGCTAAACTATAAATTATCAAAGGTATTGCATTCCCTCTTCTGAAAGGCTCAGGAATACTGATGAAATAAGGATTGCCAAGGTATGTTTTTATTTCCACTGTCAGCCCCACAGCCCATTAAGTTTTCGATAGTTTCAGAGATTCTTCTTCAGTGCTTGCAGAGAGAAAAGTGATTTTTCAGGTAGGCAAGGGCAGTTTTAAGTGTAAAATTAAGACTTTTTAACTCTAGGATCCAGCAGAGAATCAGGGTGCAACGTGAAGGATGGTGGTGGTGCGTTGAATGGCTTAGTGTTCGACTTTCTCTGTTTTGTACAATGTGGAGCCTTTTCAGAATATATTACTTTATGCTTAAAAGCTTCAAGTTGAAGAGGATGGCACACAATTTATTAACTATGTGCAGGAGGAAATAGCCATTTCTGGGTTTGTTTTGTGGTCATTTTTTTTTTCTTTTACCACTGAATACTGAAAAGTTTAAAAATACCCTGACTCTGAAAGATATTTGGCCAAAATATCATTAATAATGTGGAAAGAAAAAAGTTCTCCATATCTTTTTGAATCATTAGAAACCCAGGGTCAGATTCAGTCATTTCTCTTTCCCAATGCTGCTGATTTCAGCTCACGATTAAAAAAAATTGTATACCTTGCTACTACTGAGCAATCTAATTCTGTTCATATAAATCTGAGCTCAGTTCATTAAAAGATTTTATCTAAGATATTTCCTTACACATATGTTCAAGGCCTGTGAATTTTGATAATAAAACTAATTATGACTGATAACATTTCATACCAAAAGACTTATAATAGGAAGGTAGATAGCCTTGTAGTCCAAACACTAGAATTTTGTCTAGGTTATCTTAGTTCTAGTTTAGATTGCTGTCCTGGTTTCAGCTGGGTTAGAGTTACTTTTCTTCCTAGTAGCTGGCATAGTGCTGTGTTTTGGATTTAGTAGGAGAAGAATGCTGATAACACACTGATGTTTTAGTTGTTGCTAAGTAGTGCTTAGACTAGTCAAGGACTTTCTTTTTTAGCTTCCCATGCTCTGCCAGGTGCACAAGAAGTTGGGAGGGGGCACAGCCCAAGATAGTTGATCCAAATTGACCAAAGGGCTATTCCATACCATATGACGTCATGCTCAGTATATAAACCGAGGGGAGTTAGCCGGGGGGCAGCGATCGCTGCTCGGGGACTGGCTGGGTGTCGGTCGGCGGGTGGTGAGTGGTTGCATCACTTGTTTTCTTTTCCCTTGGATTTTGTTTGTCTCTCTCGTTCTCCTTTTCATTACAATTATTATTATTATTATTACTGCTATTATTATTTTATTTCAATTATTAAACTGTTCTTATCTCAACCCGTGGGTTTTCTTACTCTTGCCCTTCCGATTCTCTCCCGCATCCCACCAGGGAGGGGGAGGGTGAGCGAGCGGCTGCGTGGTGCTTAGTTGCTGACTGGGGCTAAACCACAACAATTGCGTAATGATTTTACTATTTGTGCTTTAGCCAATCCTCTACTCTTGTTGGTCCAAATTCATCCCGAGTTAGTTAGACACTAAAGTAAGATGTTATAAAAATTTGCAACTGGCCGATGCTGACAGAGAGAGGCTGGGATGTAAAGTACAGAATTACAAAGGTAAATATTTATTCAAGTGCATGAGGTGTCCCAGCCAAATTTAGACACCCCAAATGTGGTTTTACACAGAGTTCTTATACCCTTCAAACATCCAGGTACAACATGATTTGACTAATCACTAACACCCGCACTACCGACTGCTAATCATAGCAAAACTTTGCAAAGCAACTGTATTTCTGCAGCGTTCTTGCTGCTTGTCTATTGATTCAGACATCCCTGGAGTCAGTCTTGCTGTAGTTACTTATCTATGATGCCAGCCGATGCTGGGAGGGTTTCAAAGATGTGTTAGAGAGGCTAGGATGCCAATGTTGTCTTTGTTGTCCAGGGGTATCCTTTATCCTTCATGGACAGCTCTAAGCTTCCAAGAAATAAAGTCTTTATTTCCAGGCCCAGGCTATCCTTTAATTTGTTTTACTTAAGCACGAACAATATCAAAGTCTCCAGTAAAATTCCACTATGAAATTACATTACTGTGTATAATGTGAGCTAATATATATTAACAAAGCTAATACACTTTCATAATATAAAGACTGATTGATATAATAGGGAAGGGAATTTTCATAACCAAGACCTGCATACCTTGCACAGTCAGTGGAGGGAGACAGACTCTTCCAATAGATGCTCACATGTCAGATTTTCTGAAGTGACCTGTGAAGGTGCCATTTCCTTTCCGTTGACAACAAATGCTGAGTGTGAGTGTATGCCTAATGACAGTATCTTCAACTTAACTGGATACCCTTGAATATGTTTCTATTGCAGAATACCTGAGCTGGTTCTTAATGAGATAATGGACTGTAGAGGTGGCTTTGCATGAGCAGCTGTGGGAACACTGTTGTGAATGTCAGCCTGATGAAGTCCTGCTCCACCCTCCTTTGTGTGTTTTGGGAAGTGCTATGTGCCATGTTCTATACATGCAATATGTGTATCTTCTTCCATACACCTTTATATCCACACACATTTTTTCCCTCAGGAAAAATAAAGTGTGATCAGGAGTATTTATTATCATCTAATAAGTCATAAATCTTACTCTTTGCTCATATTTGTCTCTATTATATTCCAGTAGTGCAGATTGCTATGGAATTGTATTAATGAAAATCAGATGAGAATAAATCAGAGAATGGGATTCATCTGACATAATATTAAACATTCACAGTGTAAACAGAAATATTCATGTAAATTAATCATTTTGAGCTACTTTCTCTAATCCAAGGGAAATGAAAATAGGCATGTCTATAGTGAGTCATGTGAATGGGTTTAGATGGCTTCTTTTGCACTAGCTGTATTCTGCTCAGAAAGTTCATCTTCTCCACCAAATTGAGAGTGACTAGCTCAGATGTAGACATTTCCAGTATAGATGTTTACATTTAGTGAGACTCATGCCTTTCAAAATGCAGTGAAATGCTGAGATCCTTGGTTCTCTCTTATTCAGCTTTTGACAGGTTAACTCCAATACACATACTCCACACAATATTCCATACTCCATACATTGTGCTTGGTCTAATTTATCAACCTCAAAGTCTTCTACATCACTATCCTTACTCAATGTGGTCGGTCTGCTGATGGGAAAAGGTGATTGTCTGTTTTCTGCCTGATTTCTCTCATGAGTTTATCTCTCATTACAATTCAAAGAACAGTTACATTTGAAATCTGAGCAGTTTGGAGCATTTCTACCTCCAAAATCATTACCTAACTATTTTTGAAACAAGTATGACTTTACTGTGCCTCACCTGTTATTCAGCTTTTGGCACTTTCTCATGCCTGATGCTTCAAAGGAAGTTTGGAAAGTCCTGTAATGTATTTAAATGTCTGGATGATGTAGCAGTTGGTGAACATTTTCCTTCCTGAACTACACAGACAAATGGCTTGTGATTCAAAGATGAGGCTGATCAGTCTTCAGAGCTTGATTCTGGATGCATCTATGCTGTGCATCATGCTGGACTAGCTGGAACATTTACATAATATTACACAGTGCTTAGCAGAGATATCCAATTGGACCCTGCAAACAGGACAGCATTAATTCATCACAGCACATAAGTTAATTACCCTGGTCTGTTGGCAATGCTAATTAACCAGGGCACAGAGACACATTTACTTGATTATTTCTCTTCTGTTTCCAGAGCTGGCTTGCCTGGCATAGCTCATAAATTTATATACCTTTATCCTTTGCCTAAAGGAGTTGTGCCCTGGAGTGTCCTGGCTCATAATGAGTGTCATTTCCTGGGTAGCCTTTTTAATTTTAGTGTGTTATAAATCCATTAAAACTATCCAAACATAGCTGTGCTTGCTTATAACAAAAAACGTATTGTTCTTGATGTTACCTAAAAAACCTGTTGGGTAGTGGGGAGAATCACCTATTTTCCTTAGAGAACCTCATCTAAGAATAGATAACAGCACACAACGGTTAGCCATTTTAGCCATAATCGTTGGTGATTTTGAAGTAACAAAACCTTTATAACAAAACTTGACTTGACTCAATTTACAATTTTCTTTAACCAGACACAAAACTAAATGTGTTAGCAGTGTGGTAAGTAAATTATTTTATTTATATTGCTAAATGTAGAATATATATATAGGGGCTAAGACACAGTTGTGCAGGGAACCGTCTGACTATAATAGGGAAAGACAGTTTTTGTCTTAAGGGAGTCTGTACTTGAATAGACAAGAAAGATATAAGAGAAACAGAGGCTGAGGGTGAAATAACTCACCTAAGCTCATAGAGCAGATCAAGGGCAGGGCTATATTTTACTTTACTTCTCCCTCCAAATGTTCCCTGTCTTTCCTTGTGTATTCTTTGCAAGGCACTATATTAATTTGTTGATTTTTAAACTCCATGTGAATTCTGGGCTCAGGAGTAGCGTGATAAACTCAGGGACTAAAATCTCCTCAACAGCTGCAGGAAGAAGTAAATTCAAACTCACTTATCAAATGCAAGCCTGCTGCTGGGTGCTCTGAGCTCTCAGGGGCTGAGTGTGGATTGTCTCAGCATCACCCTGACTGCTGATCAAGCAAAACACATGTGCTTGAGTCCATTCAGCTATTGAGACCCATAGAAAGCTTGTCATGTGGGAAGATGTAGAAAAGCAGGGAAGAGGAATAGAGCCAAAAATCATATTTACTTCATATTTTAAGAGCAATTCAACTTACTCTCTTCCAGAGCATGGAAAGAGCATACCGTCTTCTCAATCGCTGGCTCAACAATTACATTGAAAGTGTTCCTGGACCTTCTTCCCCTTGGCTCCAGCCGACCATGGCAGCAATCCTGAGCCCATTCTGTTTACAGTATTTTAGGAATAGGGAAAAGCAACATATTCCCTGGTGGTTAGAGTTTTATTCTCTTTGAGAGTGATGAATTTAGTGAGAAATATGTGTTTATAAAGATGAAGATATGACTCATGGCAAGGAAAATCCTAAACATCTGACCTTGTCATATAATCTTTCCTATTCCTTAGTTTCATACAGCTGAAGACCAAGGGGGATTATTAAAGTAGGAGCAAGAGGGCAACTGGTGTCACAATTACAGAATTAAACACAAAAGGAAAGTGTTTTTTAAATGTCAGGATAATCCCCAACTGCTAAAATGCCCTAATCATGCAGTGGAGTAAGTGATGTCACTTTGGGAAAAGGCTGTTTTGCTGCCTGAACTGTGCCTGTCACAAGCCATCAAATATCATCTACTTACCTCCGTACAGAGGTCAGTCACGTAGTCTCAGATCATTATCCTGTGTCTCTCAGGAGAAAGCAAGAGAAATCGCAGTGCTACCAATGCTCACAGTCCAAAATAGCTTTGAGGAAAGTTACTCAAGTAATGCTAATGGATAAACATTTTCCCATGGTCTGGATGAATGTAACTCCTTCTCCTATCCTCACATTTCTGCTAATCTTACCAGAGAGGGAAAGGGAGGAATTTTTTCCAGGTTCCAGATTATGTCCTGCTTGTGCTTACAGGCAAGGCAGAACTAGGAAAAGTGGCCCTTGCATTTTCTGAGGGAAGGGATCCATTCTAGTTATGGTCCCGTGCCTGGCTGTGTCCAAAGCCTGATGCTTTAGAAGGCTGGAAAGGAAAGATGAGGGGAAAAATGGAAGAAAAAGAATATCTGGACAGTCATGCTTTGGAAGGAAAATGATTTTTTTGTAGCTTGTTAAATACAAATAGATCAGTGTCCAGTTAACCAATTGACACCCTTTCAAATCCACTCCTTGATCAATCTCCTTAGTTTACTACAAGATTGTTCAGATGAACTAACATAGCACTTCTAATAAACCTATATATCATAAAAAACGGAGAACATGGAAATACTGGAGAGGGTGTATGTGTGCATTTATATATACACTATAGATTTGCATATATTTATGTGTAAGAGATTTATGTAACAGAATCTAAGTAAGTGTCATCTCCTATTTTCATCCTCAGATTAAAGTGCAGTCTATTTTCAAAAATTTATTCTTAAAGGAGGTTTTGGGGCTCTAACTTTGACAGGCAAAAGGATAGAAATGTTGAGATGCCTCCTTATTATGGGAGCCTTTAAAAAACAAATCAACATAGCTTGTTAGTGGTCCTTGGATGGTCTGAATTAGACAACATTTAATGCTGGGAAAAAAAACCTGGCTCCTGACAAAGCATGATGTCTTATCTTCTATGCATTTGACTTGCCATTAACTGGGCCTTCCCTAACCTAGATGTTGTCCACTAACCCATTAATTGGCTTTCTC
The DNA here is from genome assembly GCA_013401315.1 of Balaeniceps rex. Classification (NCBI taxonomy): domain Eukaryota; kingdom Metazoa; phylum Chordata; class Aves; order Pelecaniformes; family Balaenicipitidae; genus Balaeniceps; species Balaeniceps rex. Next base: position 62,953 of record VYZW01049049.1, read on the forward strand.
CTCTCCCTGACACACTTAACACATTTCACACTACTAAGGGTTCAAAAGCTCATTGACGCTCCAGTTCATGGGGCCTTAGATATTAATAACAACAGAACCCTGTAATACAAGTTTATTCATGGATTTAACATGAATATATAGTTAATGCACAAAAACTGCATGCACATGCAAGGCAAACTGCCTGAAGCTACTTTTTTCTACTAAAAACTTAAAGTTCTAGCTTTCAGTCAGTTCTGATTGCCTAGAGCCCATGTTCACACTCCTTTACCCTGAGGGCAACTGGCTACAGGCTTGATGCATGATCTTTGATTTTCACTACAGTCTTAACAGTGAGCTGCAAGTGTTATCAGTATGCTGAGGACTTTACATGGCTTTCTGCCCTCTCTGTAACCAAACCCAGAACTGAGCAGAATATTCACAGATCTAGAGCTTCATTAATTCATTGCAGGGCCAGAAGGGGCCACCAGACCCATACAAACTGTAGCTGGATTAAGGCATCTCTCTTCTGACAGGTACCCAATTTCATTCGAAAGACTTCAGGAGACAGTGCGTCCTTCACAAATATAGAGACATTATTGGATAAGATGTTTCAATGCTTTAATTAACTTCACTAATAGGATATTATGTCTTAATTTGTACAACTTCAGTTTTCAGGTGCCGAATCTTGTTTTCCCTCTGCCAGCAAGGCTGAAAAAAAAAGCCTCCTTCCATCATCCAGTTCTTTCTATGAAAATTCAGCACAGGATAGAGCTCATCTAGCTTCATGTTGCAATGTTGCTTTCTAATCTGTGGATCATTTTACCAGGATCCCTTTGAGTACCGGTATTTCTGCACTCTTCTTGACATGGACAATATAAGTGGGCGAGATACTCTGTAGTATCACTGCTGTGTGAATAGAAACCACAGTTGAAGGGATTCCCTGTTCATACATGTGGGAAGGTCTTAATCCTTCAGATCACAGAACTGCACTGAGAGCTCACAGCGAGGTGAGTGCAATTCCAAAGTCTTTCTTTAATTTATTTCTTTCTGGGAGTCTGCAAGTATAATGTGATTTCTCTGTTCCAGCTGTCTGTATTACTTCTTCTGCATCACCAAACTGCTGTCAACTGCAAGTTTAACCAGTGTGTATTTTCTGTTATTTTCTGGATCAATACCCTTCTGGAACAGAGATGTTCCTTTCCCATCTCTGGAAACTCTTTGAGGGAATAGTAAGAAACACTATGTCTCATAAGCAAAGAAGAAACTTGATCCAGGGGACCTCTGGTGAATAACTGTGTTTTGCTTTGGATTAGGCATAGCATTAGGTCTCCTGAACGGGGCTGCCTAGGCAAGATAGGCAAGATCAAATAGCAGTTGGGTGTAACCTGGAATCCAAATGGCTTAATCCTGTCAGGGCTGATGTGCTTCTAAGTATCTGGCATTCAGGTTTATAGAAAATGTTCTAGCAGAAAGGTAAACACTTGGAGAGTTTAAGCAGCTGAGTGGAGTGTCAAGATCTGAAATCAGCCTGGAATGAGGTTATTAAAATATATAAGATTTTTGTGGATCTACCTTGTGTATCGATTTTATGATGGAGCTGGGAAGAAATCACACGACAGCTAAA